>VWPW01002576.1:1031676-1095142 GCA_013389825.1 Crypturellus undulatus | reverse complement strand
GCCGGGGCGGGGCGGGGAGGGGCGCGCGGCCCGGGCCGGCCGTGGGCTGACTGTGACGTAACAGCGGTGCTGGGGGCAAATGGGAAGCGCGCTGGGCAGGGGGGCGCTATGACGTCATAGCCGCCGGGGCCAATCCGGCGCGCGTGGAAGGTTCGGGAGCGGGTGGCGGGGCCGCCCCGCGGGACCGTTATGCGCCAGCGCCGGGAGGCCCCCGCCGCGCCGCGGGCTCCTCCGTTTGCCCCTGCTTGCTGGTACAAAAGCCTTTTCCCTTTTTTTCCTACTTTTCTCCCCGCCTCGTGTCGACTCCCGCTCTCCTGCTCGGAGAGAGGGGTGTGCGGCCTTGTCTGGAGTGAGGCTGTGGGGTTGGATCTGGTGCCATGTTGGAACCCGATGGTGGAGTGACTTAAAACAAGCTGCCTGTTCCTTCCCTGTGGCCCCGAGTGGGCACTCTGGCCTGGGTGACCCTGAAAGCTGGTCAGGAGGGGGGGATAGAACGTTATGTTGAGATGGGAAGGGATGGAGACTGGCCCTGAGGGTGATGTGACATCACGTTGGGACATTGAGGGGATGAAGACCGACTCTGGGGGTGCCATGATGTCATGTTGAGGTGGGAGTGCTTGCGGCTGTCCCAAAGGGGGGATGTGACACCGTGGTAGTGGTGGGGCTGGCCCTGGGGAGACATGGGTGTGTGTGGAGCCCTCTGGCAGAGCAGCATGCTCAGCCCAGCGCTTTGAACACACTCTCAGTGCGTAGTTGTATCAACACACTTGTAGAAAGAGAGAAAATGGAGTGTAAAAAAAAAAAAAAAACGTTTTCCAGTTGCTGTGGCTTCTGGGTTGCAGAAATGGAGATTTTGTGCTCTGGCCGCGTGTGGCCCAGTTGCCGTGGCATGCTGCGTGCCCTTCAGTACAAAGCAGCTGCACTTGGGTGCCTGGAGTGGAGAATCTGGGTGACCTTATTCTGTCTCAGTTTCGTGTGCATGAAATGGAACAACTATGGTTACCTCATGGGGGTTTTTGATAGCACGTGGTGAAGTGTTGCGATAAGCGTGCCGCGGTGATGAGCGCTGTCGGAGAGCCCGTGAGGAAGCTAATCAGGCTGCCTGCAGAGGAGGCTTTGAGCCGCATCCAACGAATAGAACCCCCACACTGAATAACGAAGTTAAAACAAAATACTGAATAGCTGTGCCTTAAGTGAGTGTTTTCCATCCGACCAATGAAGCAGGAGGCCTCTGTGGAAAAAAAATACGTGAACGTGTAATTAAAGACTATCATAATGAGATGAAGCACGGGCCTAAATTAGTGGGCACAGGTAAATTGGATTATTCTGTTTCCTAGGTTCTGAGTAATGGCATTTGCAGGATAATAATGTTTTTGAATGTAATCCCTGAGTATAATAAAGGAACAAAATTTTAGTTTGATCCTCTAATAAACCCTGCTTTTTGTTGTGTGATATGGGTGTATATACCCAGCCTGTCCTCATAGTGTCAAATGTCAGGGAGAGGAATCTTTAAGTATCCTCTTTGGCTCCTCTCCATCGAGAGGATATTTAGCAGAGAAATAAAAATCCCCTGTACCTGCTCCAGATAGTTCATTACCTCTACTAGATTTTAACAGCAGGCAAGGGGCAATAGCAAGGCAGCCTGAGAGTTAATGCAGACAAAATTATTTGTTTCTATCTCCTCAGAATGTCTCTTTCTCACATTCTCTGTCATCATGGAAGATGACCTTTTTTTTTTTTTTTGAAGTTTACTAATTGAATGAAAATGTTAGATAAATAAAGAGCAGCTTTGCTGTACAAAGGAGAGGAGCTGAACTGCAATTTGAATGACTTTGTTCAAGGTCTAGTACCTGAGCTCAAGGGGAAGCAATGAACTGTGCAGTTAGCAATTTTAGGAAGTTGGAGGAAAAAAAGATTTACTGGAGTTTCCTCTATAGCCTTATAAGACTGTATGGTTAAAACTATTGAAATTAGTCATGTTAACCCAATGTCCATTTGCTTTTACACTAATACACTGGTTGCGTGTTCATGGTCATAACTGTGTTGCAACCCAGCCTGACCTGATGCAAGTTCAATGTGCAAAAAGTTCCTAAAGGAGGTGTTGTGTTGGAAAGATGCAACATTATCACTGTTTGCTTAGTTTGATCGGAAACAAACTTTAAACTTTTACAAGAACAAAGAAAAAATATTTATCCAAAGTAAACATCTGGGCTTCAACATGTTATTTTTTTTAATCTTGTTTGACTGCATACAGTTTTGTTCTGCAACCATGTAGCCTGCAAATAGACTCTCTCAGTTCTCGTACTGTCTCATTCCAAACACAGACTATAATCTCCAAAGTGACCATGGACAAATTCCTAATGAAATAAAAAGTATTTTTATGGATTGCAGGGCAGATGACAAATGCCTGTTCTTATTCTAGATAGGAAGCTTTGCAAAAATGTGAGCAGTCTGAACACTTGTGTGTTTGAAAGTATCCAGAGTGAGCCTTTATAAAAATGTAATTACTGGTTTTAATCATTTTCTAAGCCCGTTACACATTTAAGGTATACTAGTGATTTCAATTAAAGCTGTAGTGAGAAAATAGTCTTCGGAGCAAGATTCTTACACTAGAAGCTTTCCTGTCACAACACGTTAATAGGAATGTCCCTTTTTCATTTTAAAGACAAAGTTCCCCTTTCTCTTTGAAAGAGCAAAACCCTTCAGTGATCTTTGGATGTGCCACATGGGGCTTTGTTGCTGTTCTCAGTGAGGCATGAGCATCCACAACCCTACTTCCCTGCGTGTTTTACACTTCAGAAAGAAAAACCACTCCCAGCACAACTCCCAGGTGAGTACAAGCTTCTGAAAAAGCAGACCTAGCTTGAATTTCAACTATTTCAGTTGTTTCAGAGGAATTTATGCTCTTTTAAGGGAAGATAAAACCATCTTGCCACTAGCAGCATCAATGGAATAAGGATCAAATGTGATCTTCTCACCTGAGCTAAGATGTTATGTGCTTACTGAAACATGGCTGCACTGGGTCTTTTCACATCTGTAAATCTGAACTTGGTTATAAAACGCACTTTAAAGTTGCTTCCCAACAGTCTAACAAACAGATTTGTTTCTATGGTTTATTGATGAGTTATGATTGCACAGAGTGTAATTTTCACAGCTAAAACAGCTTTCTAAATCTGGAAGATGCTTAAATAATTAAGACTCAATCTGGCAGTTTAAAAATAGAAGATCAGAGCATCTGTGAGCTTAGGTGCAGGAAGAGGCACAGCCGAGGGTGATGAATGAGGAGGTCAGTGGTAGCTGAGGACTGGTTTTACCCCGTGTGGGAGACTCATGGGCTGTGGCTGCTCCCCTTGTAGCTGAACCATGACCAGCATCTGCCTGTGAAGGTTGCAGTCCCAAGGGTGACGTGCCACAAGCCACAAAGAGCTTCAGTTTGCCTACACCCAGAGCTTCTTACATGGATTTGGATTTCAGCCGCTTTTTAGAGAGGCTCTGTGTGCTTACAGAGAGCTGGTATTTTCTTTCAGTCAAGCTTGCTCTTGAGGAAGGGAAGGATGGTTTTCACTGCAGGGAAGGGTGAATTTGGGCCCTTTGGCTCAGCCAGCCTCGTTCTAGCACAACACCACAGTCGGTTCAAGCCATTTCCCTCCTCACCTGACATCCCTAAGTCACTCATGCTCTTATCAGTCAGAAAATGGGAGCAAGGCCACAGCACATGAAATAATACTGTGGAGTTACTTGGTCAGGAGAACTAAATAAGCAAATAGGTCGTTTGTTCGTAAATATTTAAAGGGTGAAAAACTCGCTGAATAGCTTTGGCATGAAGCTTTTGGCATTTAACAATGGGAACATGCAGGCCAATGTGGTTCTGGGCAGTGGATGTGCTGCAACGTGGTGTTTCAGCTCCTGCCTTTGAGCATGCACAAGCTGGTCAGGAGAGGAGAGGTTCTTAGCCTCCCCGCGAAGCACTGATGAAATTGCTGCAACAGTGTTTGCTCAGGACTGGTTTCAGAGCCCTCCTTATCGGAGCAGGAGCAATGAGGCTGGAGTTCAGCAAAGGGCCAATTAAACATTATTAGGGATTTAGACAGAGAGATTGTTCCGACAACTTTAAAATATGTTACACTTCGTATTTAGGTAACGTTTTACATCCAGAGATCTCAGGGATGTGAGTTGTGGTTATTTCAATGCTTCTTTCCAAGAGAGAGAAGAGGTGGAGGCTGAGCGGGATGCAGAGCAGTGACCTGACCGAGGTATCAGCGGCAGGGATGACAGGACACCTCAGCCCGTCTGCTCATCCTTACTAAATCAACTTGCCCCTCAAGCACATACTATGTGGTAAGCAAAGGCAACAGGCTAGAGACCTGTTAATGTTTGAGACTAGAGATAGCACGGAAACCAATGGCATGACTTTAGCATTGGGCAGATTAGAGAAGTTGAAGGCTCATGCTATTTGAAATTAGCCTAAGTAATGGAAATGTTCCAGAAAAACAAGCCGAAATGTCTTCCTTATAGAGAGATGAGCGATCTCATTTTTTCTGTCATCTTTATTTTAAGTAGACTAGCAATCTTAGATTTGTCCATTTAGTAGCAGTTTATTGTGAACACTCTGAAAATATATCTTTGTCTTGATTAGAAACAAATTAATCAAATTTATCTAGAATTAATTGAATACACTGATTGACCTAAATTGCCATTGCTTGCCACTCACTGCACCATGACCCAGATCTTCCGTTGTACCTTCGTTTGCCTTGGCTTCACTCCTGCCAGACTGTGGCAGGTCCTCATGGTTTTTATCAGCAAGATAAATGGGAGGTGATTACTGTTCCCTTTGAATGAAACCCTGCACTAATGTATGAGGCGTGAGATTTCAGTATTTTTCTCCTCTGAATATGGCAGTTTCTGCTCTTTTGAGAACCATAAATGCTATGTGGTATTCATATAGCTTGCTTTGACCTCTTTTTACTCAGTCTTTATGGAAGAAGCTTCTGACCGAGGTTTCTTGGCAATTTCTTACTTGACGGGTATCATAAACAAGTTGCTGAGTGAAGTGTCTATTTTGAGATTACAACACAAAAACTGCCGTGAAGGGACTCATTCTGTTTTGAGAGGTAAACCTGTTAACAAACTAAAGTTGTTAATGTTTGAGAATGCTTTTGCTATTTGCTATTGGGATGTAAAATTCTCACCAGCTAGAGTGAAGGCAGGTTTTTGTTTCGGGCTACATTTCCACTCTAATTTCATGCATCTCACATTAGCAACACAATTATTTCCTGCATTTCCTTTTCCTCCTCTCATATTTCCTTGCAACATGCAGTGCTGTAGGCAAATGGTTACTCTGTAAGGTTTGGGACCTGCATCAACACTCCAAACTTGCCACTATTCGAAGAGCCAGGTTTAACTCAGAGGCAGAACAGATGTTGTCCTGTGATAGCAAAATATTTTATTTCCAGCCAAATAGAATCCAGGTCAAACAATTAGAAAGTTATTGCTGCCATTGTTGCTAGTATGTTTTGCTCTCGCACAATGCTTTTTACCACCTCAAAAAGAAAATTTGATTAAAATCCACCCTTGTTAATGCTGCTAATCTGAGTTACATGGGATGTGTGCATTTTTATTGGATGCTGTCAGTTGCTGCTAAGCTTTGATTGCCCTGAGCTGAGAAAATACAAGAAGAGGCTGAGAGATCTGGGGCAATGCAGCCTGAGGGAGCAGAAGGCTGCATCCAAGGGGATCTGATCAGCGTGTACCAATACCTGAAAGGGAGGTGTCAAGAGGACAGGGCCAAGCTCTTCTCAATGCCTCGTGTTGGCAGTGAGAGCAGTGACAGAACAAGAGGCAATGAACACAAACTGAAATACAGGAAATCCCC
The DNA here is from genome assembly GCA_013389825.1 of Crypturellus undulatus. Lineage (NCBI taxonomy): Eukaryota > Metazoa > Chordata > Aves > Tinamiformes > Tinamidae > Crypturellus > Crypturellus undulatus. The sequence goes on along the minus strand of VWPW01002576.1, from coordinate 1,089,270 downwards.
TTGAAAACAAGAAGACCATTCTTCACTGGCAGGGTGACTGAGTCTTGGAGCAGCTTGACCAGAGATATTTGCAGTCCCTATCCTCACAGTTCAGAACCCTACTGGACATGGTGCTGGGCAGCCTGCTCTAGGTGACCCTGCTTGAGCAGGATGTTGGACCAGATGGTCTCTAGAGGTCCCTTCCAAGCCCAGCTCTCCTGTGCTTCTAGTGTTAGGTCTCTGCTCTTCATCACGATCTAAAGTGTACAGTGTACAAACCTATACTCAAACTGTACTTCTCTCCCTGGGGCAAATTTGGCCCCTGGTAGGGCATGATGCACCCCAGCCTCTAAAGAGGTTCTTGTTGGACTGTTGCATTGCACAAGGGAGGGAGCAGGATTCAGAGGGCCCAGGCTGGATCTCTCGCTGAAACTCTTCTCTTTTGCTCTCTGTGCCACGACTATAGAGGGTCCTGGGAGCCTGGGCCTGCTGTGGCCTTCCCTGCTCTGTCTGTGCAGGGACTTTTGTGACTGGTGCACATCCCAAAGTGAGATCCAGGCTCTTCAAGGGAGAATGTGTCTTGTCGCTGGAACTAGGAAACAGCTTTTGCTGCAAGGGAGTGATAAGAACTAATGTAATCACAGTAGAGTAGATTAGAATTGAGATCGAAGTATAAACTACATTATTTTGCATTAGTAGTTGAAAGCCTGCACATTGATAGCACTTCTCATGGTGCCTTTTTGGGCCATAAGGTATGGATTACAACATCTAATCCTTCAAAATAACATTAATTCTTCTAAACGACATCTTAGACTTGTCATTGTGTCATTGTGCATAGCAACCTGTCACCAAATTTTCTTTTTTTTATCGCCATGTCTACTCAAAACTAATAAGAGTGGGATTCATATCAGTCTTGTTATGCAGTATAATGGAGTTGGTAGGAATACAAGCTGTCTTTGCGTTGGGAGTATTAGATGATCTGGTTTGGAGGAGCAGTTCAAAACAGCATTCATTAGGAATACAAGCTGTCTTTGCGCTGGGAGTATTAGATGATTTGGTTTGGAGGAGCAGTTCAAAACAGTATTCATTTTGGAAAAAAAAATGAATTATTTTTGTTAGGTTTCCTTATAGATTGCTGTAGGCTAATGCAACCTTTTATAAGTAAAGGAATGCGAGAGTGAAGGACATACATAAAATGAACAAGGAGAATCAAGGTGTCCCCATTGAAGCAAAATTTGGTACAGATGACAGTACACTTAATGTATGACTCACTGATTTGACCCCAAGCCCTCGGGGATGTTGTTTTCCCTAATTTGGATAAGACAATTTGCTAAAGCTTTCCAAATATTTGCTATTTAGCTCTTTGATAATTAATGAAGATATTTGGTAGTTTGGGTTTTTATTTTACAGCTACTATTGTCAGTCAGTTGTGGTGCCTGTTCTGAGGGCCCTGTGCTCCCATTTAACCTCAGCTGAAAAGCACTAGTGGCCATAGCTCTGAGAAAGGGAGAGATCCTTCTTCATAAGCCATGTTCCCTGCCCATATCTCTTCAATCACAGGCAGCATAAACTGTTTGAGATAATCCTATTGTCTCACTGCTTAGAGCAAACAGTAAATCATACCATCTTAATGCAGAAGAGACAAAGGAGTTTTGTGACTCTGATTTATTTAAAAACGTGTACATAAAGCCGAATGTTTGCCCTTCCCTGTTGGAATTTTTAAAGTATTAAATCCATTCACACTGCTTGGTTGCTAAATGTTGTGGTACCAGCTCTTATCTGAATAGTCAATATAGTTTTCAAGTCATTACTGCAGTCATATTTTGAGTGGGCTATTTGCCTGCAGAGCACCCAGGTACAGCTTATGGCTCAGTTCTTCAGTCTTATGTGTTTACAGAAGAGCTTCTCTGACTGTGAGAAAACCACTATAACTGAACATTTTTCCTGGATTAAAACTATTAAATGCAATTTTTATACTGTTTTATTCTAGGATCACTGTGCAGACCATCTTGAAAGCTCCCTTCCCCTCTGCAGTAGAGTAAAGCCTCAGCTGACAAAACTGAGCCCTTGTCTGCATATCTCCTCCCTAGGAGATCTGTTCACTCCAAATCCAAGGCACTGTCTCCCTTGCTTGCTTAGCCTACTTACTGGGGTGACAGTAACCTTTTCACCAGCGTAAGTTGTTCAGATATCCATTCCCCCTTCTAAGTATCATTTCAGCTCTTCACAAGAGCAGACCGAACCTACCTCTACCCTGCGGTCACTGCATGCCTTCTCAGGTCCTCCACTCACAGGATCGGGAATATATTTTACAGGTTATTATAAAAAGTGTCAATTTTTAGCTTCTACATTCCCAATCACCAGCAGTTTAGGGTTCTTCGCTGGCTTACTGATCATCTTGGGCTTCGGAGGACTCTTTGAAGACATGCAGGTGGAGGTTGAACCACCCAAGTATTGGCTGATGATGACTTTTCCAACCCCACCACAGGCATCGATAGAACTGTGATGAGACCCTAGGCAGTAAGTTCCCACAATGGAAGAAGGCTCTGAGGAGATGGTCCAGGACCACATGCCCTTGAGCTCGGGGACTCGAGGTGGCTGGGCACAACTGTTGCACAGCAAGCTGACTTCATCTCAACACCAAGGGGACTCAACTGTGGTCGTTGTTTCAGACAAACAGCTTGGTCAGTTGAGTCCATCAGCTGATGGCATGGCAGTTGAGTCAATCAACTAGTGATGTAATTGTTTCTACCCGAGTTTTCATTAAGCCTTACACTTTTATTTTGATGACAAGTAACATTTCTCCCATGCTACTGGTACAGAATTTGACCTGTATTCTGAATTTCAACTTTCCATGTATTTTGTACATTCAATTTGCTAAAGTATTTTGTTACATTTGTAAAGTTTCCAAGCACTAGCCTGGTAGAATCTGTCCGTGTTTCCCATATATTCCCCTAAAAAGAGGGCCCTACAATCTTGGTTTCTATTGCTTTGGCACAAATATAAATCTTACTACTTAAACAGCCTCACTATCAACAAGATTTCTTGTGTTTATGTTTTTATTTAAGTTTGCAGGAGCTGTGTGAGAGGCCTACCCAGAGTGGAAGGTTAGTGGAACTACACATTCAAGTAGCCACTTTTATGAGAATAACAGAATTATAAAATCAGTCCTTGTTTTGTGTCTGTCCTTATTTCTCTTGTATAATTCAATTTTAATTGACACAAGTTCCCCTTTTTGTATCCTGTTACAGTTTTCTCTCTTGCGCTTAAGGTTCTTTTCAGTCATTTCTGTGATGGCAGGTTCTGATCTTAACATTTACACTGAACTTGGTCTTTCTGATTCGCCTATATCAGTGCATAATAGCTGTGTTGAATTTTTCTTGAAATTGAAAACTTTAGGAGCACATATCCCACCTTGGAATACTCTTCTGTCTGAAACAGAAACCAAAAGTGATTTTCCATCCTCTGAAAAGTTGATTGAAGAACATAAAATATATTGAAACTGTCAGGTTTTTAAATTTTGCATTAATGCAAGGCAAATGGCTTGTATTTAATGAAATTGACTCCTGTATGTGACAAAAATGATGACTCACAACCATGATTTCTCTAATGTTTAAAGGAGACGAAAGAAGGAAGATACTAAGTATTGTTAGGTTTGCTTCATTCTTGGTCAGTGATCCCGGACTTTTTGAACAACTGATACTCATTGGCCTTGTAAGACACCCTTGTCACCACACTTTTCATCAAAACACAGCGAGGGGAAAAGTTTCTGAGCAGCCACTGCAGCTTCTTCGCTGCGGTCTCCAGTCTCAGTGTGGGAAGCGCCGCTCTTGGATGTCCCCTTGATCTTTTCATTTCCAGGGAGGCTTCTCTGTGGCCGGAGGAGACAGCTGGAAGTCGGAAATGCCAAGTTATTGCAGTTTAATGAGTTACCAGGGATCATTTCAGCCACGGAAATAAATTGTTTATGCTCTTGCTTCCTGCTGGAAATGAGAAATGAGCATGTTAGAGTAAGTCTCCGTTGCTGAGCTGGAGGCCACTTTGCTTTTGCTGTGGACAAAGAGCTTGCAGTTACTGCTCGTGCTCTTGAGCCTGCTTGGCTGCAGTGACTCACATAGGTGTCTGAGCCCTTACATATTTTTTGATGAGAACCAAAACAGCTCTGCCCATATGGGTGGCACTCGTATTTGCTATAAGCTCTCCCTGGCACCAGAAACTCTTCTTAGTATGTATATGAGAGTGCTTCAGTACTCATAATTATAGTATCACTACCACCAGGCTATAATTAGACAGGGTGAAAATTGTCTGAGCTCCTACTTATTGCTGAAATGCTCTAAATCCCAGATACAGTTGTTGCTCAGCAAAAAAAAAAAAAAGTGAAGCTTTGGCTCCAGCACAGGCAGTAGCCTCACACCCTCCTCCCCTTTCACTTGAACAGAGCTTTTTGTATAGACTTAACATGCATGGATGGTCTTCGTAAACAGCATTTGTTGACTTTTTATGATATACCAGGAGAAGCATTAGTGCTTCAGTGGAGTCTAGTTTTTAAATAATCTAATTCCTTTAATTTAATAATTTCTTAAGACCTCTCAGCTTTAAGTGACAGAATTTTGCCCATCTAGTTTGAATACTATATGGAATTCTCTACTACACATCTTCTACTTCCTGTAGCCAGCTCCTTGTTGTGATTTCCCACACATGGCTAGTGAATATGTTTATTTTCTGCATCTCGAGCTGTGCAGAGCATTCTCTGAAGCTGGGAAAGAATAAAGGGCTCATCCCTTAGCTCTGTGTGAGGAGCCTGGGCTCCTGATCCTTTACCTATTACACATAACAGGTGCAAGTTCAGCACAGCATAAACAAGAGGTTCTAGCTTTGAACTGCTGCCAAATTCAATAAACTGTCAGCTTCGATGTATCTTGGTTTCTTCAGCCTACTTTTATATGAAAAAAGCATTACTGAGACCCATTTGCTTTTTGCTGTAACTGCTCCCTCCTCCTCCTCCTCCTCTCTCTTGCCTTGTTACATTGCTTGTATGGATCATTGATCGTGTCTTTTTTTATGAACATCACATTTTTGCTGTAACTCTGTAGCAAGAACACTGACCTTAAAGAGAAGCTCAGAGTTTAGATTTCAGGCCCAGTTCTCATGCATGTAATAGCTGTGAATTCATCATCAAAGGCTCTCATCAGAAATTCCCACTTTTCAAATAGTATCTTGCTTGTTTTCTAACTTGGCAGGTTTTCTACTTCCACCCACATAGTAAAGACTTGTCTAATAATGACAACAGCATGAAGTCTGTTAGGGAGATCAGCATTACAGACTGACTGAGCATAACCTGCACGTTTGATGATGGAGAGTTGTCTTCCTTAAAGGAAATCAGGAAAGGGAGTTTTAGTGACTTCAGGTGTGGCCAGTTTCTGACATATTAGCGTGGTTGGTGCTGTGTGTTGGCAGTCAGTGTGTTTCTGAGAGATCCTGCTTCATGTCCGAGGAGCTCCTGCGGGCTGTGAGGTGCAAGCAGGATCATTAGCCGCCCCTGCTGCTTCAGGCAGGCAGCTTTGTTGGACATAGATGGTGCATTTATCTCAAGACAGAGCATATGCCTTTCCTCTGCCTTTTCCTCCACCCTCATCTCCCAGCCTGAGCCAAAAGCTGAAGCCCTTTGATTCCATGTATGCTGATTGCTCTGACAAGGAGGCTTAATGTTCCCAGAATGGGAGCTTTAAGGGATATCTGTCCCCAGAGATGACAGGATGGGCCACACAGGCTGAAAGCCTTTGAACTCTGCTGTGTGTATATTAGCACTGCAGGGTTGCTCCTGTGTTTAATGTGTACATAAACCAGCGCTTCTTACTATACCATATTGCTCTGCAAAATGTAGTGTGGATTTTGTCCTGAATTAGTAGGTGAAGTAAATGCTCCCCAAATGAATTATATGCATAAAGTAACTGTAAAATGTGCTTCCTTGGCTAAATGTTGCAGTACAACGTATCTACTAATGCACTTACAACAGCCTCCAGGTAGCCCACAGTAAAGACTGTCGTGGTCATCTGCTGTCCTCGTCACATTTGGGCTCAAATAGCAGGTAAAGGCTTCTAGGTAAGTGAGTTTTAGCTATTTGAAGTCATTTTTTGCTTGTTGTACTGTATGTGTGTAATTTTCATCCCTTTTAAATCCCAGAACACATTATACAGGCCACGGATAACGATCTCTCCTGTGGAAATCTATCATCAACTTAAATAGACATCCTGATAACTAAGGACTGTGGAAGGGCTGCAGTAGGTGACAGTATGATTATAGCTGTGCTGTGACCTCTGCAATGCTTTGGCCTTCTTCCCCATGCGGAGGAGCTCTTTGGGCTTTGAGTCTGCTTGTAGATGACACTCATCCCTCAAGAGCACTGCCTCTTACATCTCTTTTCAAGGGATGGTGCCACAGTCAGCTTCATCCAGCCCAAGTCCACAGTGCTGTCAATGGCACCTCTTGGCACGTTGCCTGTCATTTTCTGCAGCCAAGTGTTCTATTGCCATTCACAGGGTAAGTGTTGGCTGGGATCTAACCCATCTGAAAAAATAGAGAGATTTGCAGAAAGGTCACATCTAGGTTAAGGAACTGAACTCACCCCAAGCTGTTCTCTGACCACCCAGAACAATGCGTCCGCACGTGAGCTCTCTGTTGAATGTGGTGCCTCATTGCACTAACCTCCAAATCCAGCCCAGAAACTCTTCTGGGAGATGACCAAAATCCTGCCCAGAAACTGTTCTGAGAGATGGCCAAAAGTGACACAGCACTGTCCAAATTATTTAAGCACAGATGGCCAAGTTACAGGGCACAGCACCATTTCCTGGCACTGCTGCACAGGCATGGTCCATACAGCTGTGTGAGCATCTGAACGGGTGCAAGGAAGAGGAGTGAGAGCTGGCAGCAGGGGGAAGACACAACTGCCCTTTGCTCATCAAGGAAACACTTGGATTAAGGGATCTTGAAACTACGATGTCAGTCAAAGGTATGGGTGCTAGGGACACTTGCTGCAATTTGTTCTTGCTGGTCTCCTTTTCTAGAAATTACCAAGATTAGACCTATTTCACCTCTCATTCCAAGCAGACTTTCACAAATACTGACTTCTTTTCCCACATTAATTGTTTGCAGCATCTCAAAAATAGGCACTTTTTTGAATTTTGTCGTTTGGTATTTTTCCCCCCAAAGGTTTATTTTTCTTCATTAGCTCTTTCTGCTTTGGCAAGTAGTAAGAAAGCCATGCTGCCAGATGTGGTACGAATAAGCTGAAGAAAGCAGCCCCGCAGCAGCAGGGGCCCAGGAATGCTCTGGAAGCTGGTTGGGATGCCCTGGGCAGGAGCCCTCGAAGTCACACAGCTACAAAAAGCACTCACCACCTATGCTAAAGCTCTACAGTCCTACATGCTTTGGAAAATTCACCTAGAGTTGCCACAGCTCCAGCTATATGGGTAATATGAGGTAAAGGAAACATTTAAGTCAAAAATTCAAATATTTTTGAAATTATCTAAAGAAACATACATTTAGAATAGAGTGAAACCTAACAGTGTAAATTTGCTGATTTTCTTTTCTTAAACAAGAGCAGGCCTGAGAAGGAATTATCTGAATTACATTTTCACAGAACCAGGCCCCGACTTCTTTTCTCTTTTGCTGAAATTGCCAGTGATTCAACAGCAGTGGGAATGAGCCTCACATTGATTTAGGAAACAACTGAAAAATAAATTTTGTGTAGCAAATGGATTATCACAAATTACATCACTTTGGATAAAAGCCGTTAAGCCCCTTGGATATTTAGTACATCCTCCTTATATCCTCTTGTATCTTTAACAATCTCTTGTGAAGTAAAAACAAATCTGTATATGTGAACTTTTTAAACTATGGATCAATACGTCTGTGTTCTGTAAAAACACAAGTAGCAAAGTGAAATTACGGATCCCACAAATGATCACTGGCAAGTAGAGTCACCTGAGCTTTATAAGTTAGTGCTTACCAGACAAATTGCAAAATGTGCCAATGATGTGCCCAGTAAAACATCTATTTTTGAAACTCCTCCTGGACCAGACCAGGAACGTGGCTTCAGGCAGTTCTTTAAATTCACATGACAAATAGCTGTTTGCCAAGCCACACTCATGCAATTCTTTGCGATCCCTCCTGTGAAAGACCAGCCACCAGCCTAGAAGCCCTCCTCTGATTTTGTTCAGACCATCCTAAATTCAGAGGAATTCCACTGAAGCCAGTGGAAGCATTTCAGTGCCAAAGAGCACAGTCATAGCCTCACCTCTGTTCAAATCTATGTTGTCCTGAGTGTTTGCTTCACTTGCCTCTGTGGTCTAAATCAAAAGATTATTGAACTTGGTCACCTGGTCACCTTGCACCAGGCTTGGGGATTTTCTAGCTCCAAAAGCTGAAAGTGCAGATGCACTTTTCCTACCATCCTTGTCCCCTTCCTTGTATCTAAGACTTCAGTATCACTATTCGGTGCAGGTTCTTGAGGCTACTTTCAGTAACATTGTATTTTGAGATGAATTGAAAAAGGACTATAAATTTAATCCTGTAAAATAACAGTGATTCATTTATCTGCATTTAGCCATTTTCCTTCTAAACTGACAGTGGCAGACACAGAATTTAGATAGGCCACTAATACTGCAGTAAACACTTGTAAAGCACCTACCCGCTGACAACACTAAAGTTGGGTGGCTCTTCCCTTCCAAAAGCTGCAGTGTGTAAATTTGAGTGTGTAAATTGGGAGCTTTTTGGTTTGCTGGCACGTGATCTCCACTGCAAAGTAAAGGGGGCCATTATATTGCCCTTAGGCGAGAGGAATTTATGGTCTGGCAACACAGCAGCCTCTAGCTCTCTGAGGTAGAAGCTTATTGAAACCATGGGATTAGGCTGGGAGGGTTTGAGGGGAAATCTCGAGATTCCCATCTTCATCAATGGGAAATGAGAATGGGATTTCATTTCCCATTCCTGGTCCCTGCCGTACGGTCTTCGCGCTGTCGGACGGCAGCGCTCCCCTACCCACTCCTGGAAACGCTCCTTCCTTTGGTTTGCTCTTCAAGCTCAGGATCCAGCCCAAGTGTTTATCACTTGCACAGGGCTGCAACGAGAAGAGCTCGAGGTGACATCCTCTTCCAGGAACACAAAGGAATCGCTGGAGGGACCAGGGAGGTGTCCAGGGCCCGTGGGCGGCCTCAGAGCCCTTCCTGCCCGGTTTCCGCTCGGAGGCACCTCAGGTGCGCGGCACACGGCCCAGCCTCTTGCCAGGAAGGCCGCGCTTCATTCCCCACGGCGTTAGTCAGCGCTGTCTCCTCGCCTGTTTCCTCAGGATACGTGGGCAGGGGCCGCACCCTGCCGCAGACCTCACCGGTTAGGCCACAAGTTCTTGGTGAAAGCCGCAGACAACCGGTCCAGCAGGCAGCAGTGGCTTGGCCCCATGTGTTTTGGCTGCTTCAGCCCCCCACCATGTCCTGCGGGTACAAGTTTGCCACCCTCCCACACAGCAATGGGTTCAGGAGCACCGGAAGCGGGTGATAATATCAGAGGTGCAAGCCCAGAAGCTACACAGAGGAAGATACAGACTTAATTATTTGCACAGTGCTTTCTCCACACTGCGTTGTCTTGGCAGAGATGCCGATGTACCCGGCTCTGCCTCTGGGCGGGTGATACCATAGCACAACAGAACATTTCTTTGAGATAAAACACAGAGACAGGACACAGGAAGGAAGTGCATATCTCTGAGAATGAAGTAAAGAACAGAGAAGAAACAGGAGGGGCAAAATCCTGAACATGTTTCAACAAAGGAAAATGAGCACTAGAAAGAGGATATCTTATGGCACTGCTGCAGCAAATCATGGACTTTAGGAATAAAGAAATTAATTGGTATTCCTCAGAGCCCACCCCTCAGCTCGATACAGTACTTATACAGTAAAGCATCACTGGTAGACACTTGGGTCAGTGGGAAAACTACAATTCTTTACTTGTAGGCTGGATCTTTTTCCCCCAGATCCTGCTGTTCAGCTCTAGCAGTCAGGGCTAGATGTGGCCACATTCAGGGTCTACCCTAGTAAGACACTGCAGCTTGGCTAACCATGGAGACTTGCTCCTACCTGTTGGGAAAGACAGTGCTTGGAGGCTGAATAGATGAGAACTAGCCTGAAGTTTGGGAATGCGAATTGCCCATGGGACCTGATCTGCTGATCTCTTCCATGTGCAAGATGCTCTTGCACCAGCAAGCACCAGCGCTGGATTTTCTAAGTCCACCTACTGCCCCACTGACTGAGGTCTTGTTCATGTTGTCAGTTTATGCTCTTCTAACCAGGGTTATTGACTGTAACCCTATAGTCAAGCACTGGGACACTTGGAACTAAGTCACCAGAGGAGCACAGAAATCCCTTTCTTCACAGTGAATTTTCATCATCATGTTGTGATTGGGATCTCTGTAAGGTCAGGTTTCATGCTTCAGATAATCCAAATCTAAAAGCACTCACCCATTTGATCCACATGATTCTTCCAATATCATTACCAGCATTGCTAGTCTCGCTCTTCAGGTCCTTTCAAAACATCCTCTTTTTCTTCTAAAAACACATACTTCCTTCCTGTGCCTCTCTTCTTTTTACATTGTATATAAAGTCACAAATATTTATGTTGTGGCAGCTCATTTTATTTAGCTAAGAAGGACTGGTGAAACTGATGGAGAAGCCTGGGTAGAGGAAACAGTGAAGAGAGCAGAGGAAAGACATCTGAAGGACAGTAGCTGAGGAGCATAAGGAAATTCATTAAGGTTTAAACAGATGGTAGGAAGGATATGCAGTGTGGAAGAAGTTTTCAACAAACTAACAAAACTGTAAAACTCTCAAGAGGCACTCTCAAGGCACTCTGTATCTGGCTAGGTACATATCATGTTTATTTTAGCATCTTGTTTTTGAAATGCCAGTAATAAAAACAGAATAAATATGTTATGTTAAAACAGTAATAGAAGCTATAAGCTTAGGGATTTTTTTTTTTTGGAGATGTTCGCTAGTGGTAACAACACAATAATCTGAGAGAAAACAGCCTCTTAAACCTCACCAAATGCCTGAATGCTCCCCAAAGGGCAAAAGGAGAAGAAACAGAAAGACATGGGTGGCCGTGACCACTTCCAGTGAGCTGCTGGCCAGGCCGCGATGCAAAGGGCAGTCCTTCACGCTCCACCAGCACTTATCTGTCCTGAGAAGGTGGTGTGTTAAACGTGCTCCTAGCCCTGCATGTGTTGGGGGAGGTGCACAAGGATAGAGCTGCTGAGCGCGACAGAAAATCCAGCGCTCTGCATGCAGAGAGCAATAGCAGCTAATCAAATACCCCTGGTCATTAGCGAGCCCCCGGGACTTCTTGCAGGGTGCTAATCAGAGCCTTGGCTCTGCTCCAGTCTGCGTGATTGCGTTTGGCCTGCTGCAATTGCCTCCGACAGCTTAAACCAAGTTGGGTCCCATCCCTCATTTCCCGGCCCAGGCAGCGTCGCGTGCCACCTCCCATCTAGGACTGGAGGGACGGGTCTACGCAGGGCAGAAACTGACCCCATCCTGCTGCCCTGCTCACTTGCTTCTTTGTTAGCAGAACAAATTGATTAATATTCGCACAGTGCCTTCAATNCACTTGCTTCTTTGTTAGCAGAACAAATAATTGATTAATATTCACACAGTGCCTTCAACCTACATGACTGGAAATTGCTCTTAGTGTGCAAAAAGGGGTCTCAGCCATATTAGTACTCAAGTGCTTCCAGTCCCGTTGCCTTCTTGGAACTACCTGATTACAAAGTGATTTAAGGAAGGATATATGCAGACAATCAGACCATGACAAGTTCCCAGGTGGCAGTTGTCCTCCATTACCCATTTGTTGTTAGCCTGTGGGATTATTGTACACAACTTGTTAGCCACAGAGATTTAAATAGCAAGTTTTATGTCTCAGCGGCAACAGGCTGGGGACACAAGGTGGAACATGTTCCTGGCACAAGCAGAGCAGAGCAGCTCCCTGCTTGCCGATAGGTTTCTGTGCAACATCCATGCAGCCAGTGTGTGGGCCCAGGTCTTTGCTCTTCCTCCATCCCCCAGGCCCACAAGCAGAGTCCTCGCTGCCCTTGCTACAGGCCTGGGCTTTGCTTGTGCAGCTGAGTAACCTCCAGTGATTGTCCCATGGCCAGTTACTGTGGTTCGGATGACAAACAGTAACTCATTAATCATGGTAATTTGCCCTCAGAATACCAGTGCAAGAAAACAGATCAAATTCTTCTGCTGTCTCTGTTTGGGCAGTTACTCGGCTTTCCGAAGCCAAAGCAAGGGGAAGATCTGGCCTCTAATCTCATGTCAGAGTCTCAGTGCTGCTATGAATTCCTTCTCTCCAGTAGTTTCAGTTTTCCTGTTACACTTTGCCTTGCAAGTAGAAAAAAAAAAAAAAGGAAAAGATCCGTAAGATCTGTTTGGGCAAGCTAGGCTGAATGTTTCATTGTTCCTTTCTTTCTTTCTGAACACATACAGGCTTATTTACTTCTGCTGCTTTAAAGAAAACTCGAAAACAATTGGGTTTTGAATGTGAATGGCCATGAGCCCGAAGAGAGAAATATCACATCTGACAGAGAAGAATATATATAAAAGAAATTGTATATTTTTAAACACACAAGAACAAATACCTTTTCTTTTCAATGTATATTAGAAAACAGTGACATCTATGGCAGGGAAAAACAGCTTTAGTGCCTTGCTCAGGGAAAAAGGAAGGGGAACTTCCTGCTTTTGTCCACAGAGCATTCCTCAATCTGGGCAGAGGGACAGGCTCCTTTGTTGTGCTGTCTGAATGCTCCTGTATTTCTCATTAAAACCGCCTTCCCCCTTTCCCCTTCCAGTTGTCAAGTTTAGTGTTTATCATGAGGGCGCTGAACAAACCTGTTAGATAAGCACAAGGTGTTACCAACTTTGCAATATTCCTGAGCTGATTCTGTAACTTTTTACAATGCTATAAAAGATACGCTAACTCAGTCTTTTTTGCAACTGCACAAGCCAAATGTGTGATGGTAGCTATAAATCTGTTTTCATGGTCCGTGGAGGACTTTTTAGAAAGCCAAAGAATGAGCTGTACTGTGTGTACAGCCCCTTTCTTGGTTTCCGACTCCTGCTTGCAGCCTGCTCAGTTTGCAGCATGATATGATTTTGGTCTTGCTGTGAAAAGAGCACAAATGAGCAGTTTTCACCTCAAAATCTTGCATTGTTTGCTAACTTACTCAGCAGAGAGAATAATTTAAGAGAAACCACTTAAAGCACTTCATCTTAATTATACTTTTTTGTCCTCTGGTGAAAGGAAAAGGCTTTAAAATGTGGATATACTAGAGGGTATTTGACCTTGCCAGGAAGATGTATGTTAGTACAATAACCGCTGTCTTCCGTATCTCTAATTTGAAATTATGGGGCATTTTCTCTCACCTCCCGTGAAGAGAACAATTAAAGATAAGCTCTAGATGCAGCAAAATTATATACCCTAGTGCCTGAATTTAGTAAAGGATGAAGTTTTTATCAGAATGTAGCTGTTTGTGACTTTACCTTTTCCTGTAAAATGTGTACTTGCTATATTCTGCACACTTTTGAATAGTCAAAAGGAGAAAATGCTCCTCACAGACACTTTTGTCTCACATATAGATATGTCCTATCCGTATGATGCTATTATCCAATGTAGCTGAATGGACTTGGCAGCAGGTAAATAAGTATACTGCAGTACTAGCCTGCCTTCCCCTTGCAAATGTGTTACACAAAAAATGTCCACAAATTAAATTCAGTTCCTATGTTTAAAAAAGCCTTGACTGCAGGTGTATGTTATATAACATTTCCAGTGAATGGATAAGCAGAGAAGAATAACATAAGATAATCTGTTTACCCATTCCAATTACAAAACCCTCCTGTCAGGTGACTTTCTGCTGTCATTTGTTGTTGCTGTAACACCGCGGTAACCTCGGTGCTGTTACTGCACATTTATAGCTGCACAGGTTAGAGAATCAGAATTTGGCTGCCCGCCTCCTTTTGATAAAAAACACTCTGAGCATCAGTTGTTATCAGGTAATTGATCAAAGATTTGCAATGCTCTGAGGAGTCTCAACAGGCAACAACCCCTCCTTCGAGGTCCTGTCTGTGTTAGTTAACTGTTATATGACCAGTAGAAGCTCAGGAGCGAACCATGAAGTCAATAATATTGGAAACACACCCGGCATTGGAAGATGTGAACTGGAAAGGACATCTGGGTGTGCTTGAAAGACTGGGAAGGTTCCTCCAGGCACAACAAATGGTCTAGGGAAAAGGCATCTGGCAGAAAGCTGGGAGCAAGTACCAGTGGCAGTGTTTATGGGGCAGATGTGATGGCATCACTCATCACAGAGTGAGTGTAAAAGGAGCATGATCTGTTCTGAAATAGCTAAAGCAAAATTGTTGATGTGACTACACAGTTACTACCCGACACAATTAAGGGCAATTCAAAACATCCATTGATATAACCAGTCTATATCTGAGGAAGTTTCAGAACCCCTATTAAAATGCTCCTTTAGCTTCTTTCCTCTCTCTTCCCCTCTTTGCTCTTGTACAAGTCTTTCTGCCTTATGTTTGCAGAGGAAAGAAGATCTGGTGCATCCAAGAGACGTGAGCTGCCCCAGCCCTGCGGCCTTTTGGAGATGCTGTGGAGGAGGAACACTTGATATAGACCTTGTGAGCACCACACTCCTCTCATTGCATTCAGACCTCCCAGGGCTGTATTTAGGCCCTGCAACACTTCTGCTTGGAGAAGATCCCATTCTCTGTCTTCACCTTAATACATTTTAGTCCAAGATACTCAGAGAGGACTCATAGTATTCTTCCAGTGCTGTGTGATCTGATGACAACTTCTTAACGCTAATGATGGAGAAGAGCCAGTACAAAATCATCCCTTCCCTAACACATTTTTCTTGTTCCAGCAGTCTGTGATTTGGGGACTTATTTGACCAGAGGTGGCAGTCAGATTATGCCAACCAGAATGTTGAATATTAAAATGGATAATAATGATAATAATAGTGGTGATGATGCCATTATCTAGCTACTATAGCTATACCTTTTCCATTATTTCATCTAATACCCTGCTGAGTCCTTTCGTATTTGGCCTCCATGACACCTTACAGTGATCAATTTCACAATTTACTTAGTTGATCTAATTTTATGTACCCTTATCTTATTCCCCTCCCAGATGCCTGTTTTCCAAGAGTTAGAGTCCTAGTAAAATTACATAGTCTCCTTTGTTATGAGAGATCTACTTTTCTGATCATCCTCTTTGGCCTTAGCTGTCTCAAGCTCTATTTTATGCTGTTTGATATTAGGCAACCAGAACATTGCACAGTAATGAAGATGTCAGTACATTACAGATTTATACCAAGATATAAATATATGTTCTCCTAAGTGCTCTATGATAGCAAAGCACAGCAGGAATCCAACCCTTTCCAGAGCCCCTTTAGAAAACGTGTTAATGAACTGCTCTAGGTACTACCTGAGAAAATGATGCGTATGTGAACCCTTTCAGGCAGCACAACATCTAGTATCTGGTCTTCCACTTCCTGGAAAGTGCCTTAATCACAATGGTCTCATACTGAGGTTTTTTTTTTCATGAGTCCATCTTAAAAAAAAAAAAGAAAAGAAAAAAAAAACAGCCACTTATTGCAACCCGTGCAGGCCCCAAAGTTGCCCCTACCTGATGCTTACTGACCAAATTGATCTCTCTCGGACACAGACATTCCTGACTGTGTGCTGTTTGGAGCTGCCCAGGACTCTTGCTGTTCATCACTGGTCATGCACTTCTCCAGCCTTAGTTTCCTTTCTCTCAACAGCCAATTTTTTGATCATAATTTTCAGTTTCACTGACTGAGGGTCAAAATGACCAAAAGCTTGGTTTCCCTTTAAAATTACCCTGTTGTCTGAGAAAAATTTCTTTCAGTTCACATATGTCACACAGAAAGACATATGGAGGAGGGAAGCCCCAGCTTTCTTTTAGTGAGAAGGAACTGTCAGGACTTTTTGAAAAGCGTTAGTGTTTATGTATCAAAAACCTGTTTCACTTTAACCACATATGTGGAAGCTACCTGCCTGACTCTGTGCATACCAAAGCAAATGAGGTAAGACTGTAAAAGCATTTCTTGGCACTCATTTGAGGACTTCTACGTTGCAAAGAGTGGCTCAAAATTAAAGGTGTTTTTAAATTTTTAAGATAGAATTTGCAAACAAAGAAAGCCTTCAATGCCAAGTAATGCGTTATCCCTCTTGGACTCTCAGACGTCACAATCACTAACCCTGATGTCTAATCTTCCCTGGCTTTCTCTTGTTCTGTATGCTCTTGGTTTCCCTCCTTATCTGGTCGCTTTATCAGGCAGCCTTTGGTGGGTCCTCCTCAGTGTCGCGCCCTTTATATGGCATGTGGGTCTCCTGCTCTCTGGCCTTCTTGGATAAAAGCAGGAATTTGAATGTCTATCCTCTTGCAGGCAATTCACGGATCTTTCTCCGTGCCAGACCTGCCTCTTTCTGCCCACACTGAAACCTCAGCTTATCTCTTTGATAGGTCAGCTAGATAAGCGGAGTTTGGCCAAAACAGAGCTCTACAATATCTCCTTTTATTTATTTTTTGTCCCCTTCCCTCCCCGACCCCAACATGGACAAAAAAAAGCCCAAAACAGGTGGACTCTGACCTCCCAGGTCCTCATGTCCAGACCATGTACAACTTGCAGTCTTCCCTCAAGATGACAAATAATACAAGGTATTTTTAAGGCCTACGGGCTAGTCACTTCTGGCTTTTCCATCATTCAGGTAGCAGGGAAGCGGTCAGTGTCTCCTGTTTTTCTTCCTTGGGGGTGCAGCATTGCTGGCGTGCAGCTGGAGAAGGGCAGGTAGCTCCCTTCTGCTGAGGGAGAGGTCAGATCAGAAGGCAGAGCTTACACAGAGGCTAAAGAAGTAGTTGGAGTAAGCTGTGGAAATGACCAGTTTCGCAGAGAGAGGAGTAAAGAGAGGGTGGAAGGGTGACCTGAAAGAGAAGGTAGGGCTGGGAAAGAGATCCCGGAGGGAAGGGCGACCGAGATAGGCCCAGCAGGTGAAGGAGAGAAGTGCCTGGGGAGGAGAGCCAGGAGCCCAGGGAGGAGCAGGGTTGCCACCTGCAGGCACTTTGCTGCAGGGCTGGAGGTAGGTCACAAACCTGAGTGACCCTCTGCTCCCCAGGGAGACACCCTGGAAGAGGAGAGTGAGCTGACCAGTATTTTGGATACGTTTTGTCCACACTGATTTCTGTTAGCGAATCCCCCATGGGACAGAGGCCAGTACTAATGCAAACTTTCTGCCCCCAAATCCCCTTTGCAGATCCTCTGCGTGAAGTTCAGCTTCGCTTCTTGGACTGAGGTGACCAAGTCCTCTTACAGCTCTCTGCCTACGGGGAGCCCATGGGAGCACTGCTGCAGAGCAGCTGAGATTTGCTGGGTACATCAGAACTCAGATTTTTTTTTCCCCCTTCCTTGCCAGACAAATCATCAAGCTACTCACAAAACTGAAAAAAAAAATCATATTATGGAAGTGTTTCTTATCCCCTCTCAAAAAGCTTTTGGAAGTAGCTGCTATAGTAGCACCTGTCATACCAGCTTCTTTATGTGACTGGAGATATGCCACAAAGATGCAGCATTTATATCTTCTGCTTTCAGCATTTTCTGCTCTTTGCTGGGAGTCACACACGGCCTGTGCTGTCCCAGGGCACAGTCCACAGAAGTCATACAAACCAGCCACAAATCTGGCTGATCACAGTCACTACTGCAAGATACAAGATGTTTAAAAGGAAACTGCTAGTACAGACCAAAGTTAAACATGCTGTGTGGTTTTTTTGTGCTTAAAGGTAAGAAATGGGTGCGCAGGACGGGGATGGAGGCAGAGCTGGGGAGAGAGTCCAGATCTGCAGATTCCCATCCAGCCTGACACGTTATCCACTGCTTGGGACTGATGGAGGAAACACTCCTTTCCCCTGAGAGCAGCCTGCCCTTGTCTACCTTGACAACGGCTACAAAGCTTTGTAAAAACCCATAAATATGCAAGGCAGCTGTGGTCAAAAGCTGCAGCCAGCCAGGGCCTTTCCTCGGGTACGGAGCTGCCCAGCTTCGCCCACCCAATTTCCTTTCTGCCTCTTGGATCCTGCTCTTCTAGGGTAAGCTGAGAAACAGCTTTTTGTTCTAGCTTTTCACATAGCAAAGGCAGAGGCTGACGGCGTCTCGAGAGGGAACCTGGGGGCAGGATGTACACAGGGTCAGCATGGGGGTGACAGCAGCACCTGCCTTTACGAGGCAGCGGCCTGGCTGTGTGCTCAGGGCGTTCCGGAGGGAGCCCTGGAAATGGCGGTGGGACTTGTGCCTGTTGGGCTGACCATAAATAAAGNGTTCCGGAGGGAGCCCTGGAAATGGCGGCGGGACTTGTGCCTGTTGGGCTGACCTGGGGGGAAAAGACAGAACTCTGAAATATGTTATTTTGTACCATTTTTCAAGTAGGATCAGAGGGTTTTTTTAATTTATTTATACAGTGAGTGATGTTTGTTGGCTAGAACTGTTTATTTTTAGGAAAAAGAACTAACTCGAGTTGACAGTGTAGCTCTCCTATTCATCTCGCAGTTGTTTGGGATATGCCGTGCCCTGAAGTCCTGAGGCGTTACAGACGGCCTGGCCTGTTTTCCAGCCTCTGCTACCACCTACCCCCTTCCCCTTGAAGCCCGTGTCAGGTCTGCTCCGCCTGCAGGGCCCTTGGGCAGCGCTGGCACCGCCTGAGGCTGCCTCATTTGCCCCTCAGTAGTTCCCCGAGACACCCTGTGTTTTCCCTGTCCATCTCCATGTGTTGCCTCCTGGCTCAGGAGGCCGCCTAGGCCTGGTGCTGGGTTTAGCAAGTTGCTTGTCAGCTCTCATCCCTTTCCATGTCACCATAGTTTGGACCATGGCAGATTTGGCACTTCCTGGGTGACTTTCACTGTATTAGCAACGTTAGCTCAGGGTTCAACATGCTCTTTCACAGCTCATCCCGCTGGGACACAAAACTTTGGACAGTGGTGATGTGTGTCCCAGGCACGCAGGCTATTGCACCCCAAAAGCAAAACACTCCCCTCAAACCCAACACCCTAACAGCAGCGCGTCTGGCACTGCCCAGAACCGGGGCCCTGCTCTCAGTGAAGCACCAGGCTTGGCCTCCACAGGTCATGGCCATCCGTGTCCGGCAGCTGCGGGATGAGCACTGCAGATCCCTAAGGGTGGGGTGAAGGATATGGAGCCCTGGCGATGCCGAGTGCTGCTTCCCCTCGGCGCAGAGGTTTCTCAGGAATGCTTTCCTGTTTCTCATTAGGCAGCTGCATGACAGTCTCTGGGCAGGGAGTCCCAAGCCCTTACATGGCCAAGAAAAATACTGCAAGTTCTTGGCCTCTGAATGCCCATGCTGTGAGTAAGCTCATGGGGATTAAATGTCCAGCCCTGTGTGTGTGTGCATGTATGGGAAAGGACTAGGAGGCACAGAGGCCAACCTAGTAAAAGATTCAAGGGAAAGAATAAACCCAAGTGAAAGATATTAGCACGTGTGAGGTCATCTTGGGTGCAGCTGCTTCCCAGTCAGCTCCAGCACAAACCAAAGAGTGGGGGAAAGCAGGGAAATTTGCAGGGACTTGATGCTCAGAGCCTTCACTAGGTTCCCTGCTTTTCCTAGCCTCTTCCCCCAAACACAAGCTCTTCTCCTCCTTAGATGAAAAACCAGCCCAGAGCTATTTCTAGCAACTTTATGCCAACACAGATTTCCCATGTAGAGAAGGGATAATTTAGCAGTAAATCTCCCACTGCTTTAAATTCAGTTTGCACTCTTAGTGGCAGAAAGTGAGCTTGGCAGAACGGAGATCTGGCAGCATCTCTATTTAATCATTTCATTATAGGCCTGGAGAAATAAAGTGAGCTCAAAAGTGTCTGACCATTGCAGGATATCTACAAATAATAAACCTCTAATTTACCAACAAATCCCATGCATAATTTTTCCTTTCTGTTCAGGAGAGAATGAAAATTAAATTTGCATCACCCAGAGGCAAGAGCAACACACACTAAACAGCCCCTCACCGTGCACATGGACGCTGATGGTCAGATAGCAGGGCGTTATTTGCCCTCATCAAAACCCATACTCTCATCTCCATAAGAAGCTGCTTTCTTGAGATCTAATTGCATTTAATAGGACACTTGAATACCTCCAGAGTAAGAACAGTTGTTGTTTTAATATTTTATAAACTAGCATTTTTCCAAACAGAACACAAACTCAGACGTTAACGACAAGGAGCACATTTTCCTTTGTAATTCCGAGCATTTTATTTTTTTTCTCTGTTACACCTTTATTTTCCTGTACTGTATTCCTTTTTACCTTCTCAATGTCAGACAACACCTCCCCCGTGAGGTGAGCACAGCAGGAATAGTTTTCAGAATATCTTTAGGATATTCTTAATAAAGCCCATCTTCTGAAAACACACAGCAGCTTACGTATTCTTTCCTGACTTTGTTTTCCCAGGAGAATTTTAAAAAGATCCAACAAATAGTTATATTATACATATAGATATAATATATATATATATTATATATAATATAACTATTTGTTATATGGCATAAGCCCTTCAGCTTATGTTCGGGCACCTTCTCAGAAGCCGGGCTGCACTTGCACCTAGTGACAGTGGCCCAGCACAGGGCAGCGTGGTGGGAGGCCGGGAGGCCCGCGGCCCTGCGCTGCTTGGCGGCCCCGGCAGCATCACAGCAGAAATGAAGCAGTGGCACCTGCCGGGGGCACGGAGCGGCGGCTGCCGCCCCTCTCCTCACAGAAGGACCCACTTCACGGCTGGCGCCGTTGGGTTTTTCAGCTTGTATCTAACAACGGTTGTCGCAATTCCCAGTAAACCACAGCACCCCCTCGGAGGAGAGCGGGCGGGCCCGGCTCTGCACGGGCCCGCACCGAGCTCTGAGCGACGGTGCGGGGCTGCTGCCACCTCCAGGCCATCCTGAGCCTCGCTACAGCGGATGGACCCACCAGCGAGCGAGGGAGGGAGGGAAGACACAAAGGACGGGAGGGAGGGATAGAGGGAGGCCCCTTGGGAGGCTGTGAAGCCTTGCTAGCAGCCCGTGGGGTCACTAGAAGCAACGCCATAGCAGTCACAAGGATGTGACATTCGTTATATTACCCAGTACAAACTGACTTCGAACTAAAATATTAACATTTAAAATTCTTTCAGAATGGAGCAATGGAGTGGTTCCCTAAACCGGCAATAGTCTTACATGAGCTTTAAAAGAAATTAAAGGGATTGTTGTCGTTTGCCACAATATTGTGCAGCCACACAGAGATGTGGAATGCCTCTTCCTGGGGAAGGCTGAGCCTGGGTAGCTATAAAGTAAGGGGGACTTGGGATCACTGTTGCACTTGCAGCTGCATACCTGGAGCACTGCCTGGAAGGAGGAGAAAAGGTTGGATTAAGAAGCAGATAACCCCCTAAGAGGTCACATTATCATGTCAGTGTTGCTGCCCCAAGTAAGCGCCAGCAGCCGCGTGAGCCGTAGCCCTGACAAGCCCTGAGGTAGTCAGGGCCGCAGCTCGGCCTTCCCCGAGCCAGTTCCCCCATGGTGGCTCCGCAGCAGCCCCTGTCCAATCCCTCCCTGCCCACCCCACCTTTCTGTCCTGGGCAGCGTCCTGTTCTCAGGAGAGTTTGCAGTGATTCTGCTTGTCTCACGGACTTAACATCTTTGACATTTAATTAGCAGCATTTACTCCTCTTTGCTTCACTGCCCATTGCCCCTTCCTTGTATTTTTCATACAAGTCAGGACTCACTTTGTTATTCCTGCGGGTGGGGATGTTTCCATTCCTTTGTGTTAGTGCATTATTTTGATTAGATGATGTCTTACATAAAAAAGGCTAATCACCATGTCCCCTCAGCCAACGGGCAGCTACAGAGAAAGAGGAATCAAACACAGTTTATTAATCCCTTTGCTTTTTTTTTTTTTTTGCCAGCATTTGAAGTGGGGCCCTTAAATCCTTTCAGTCTCAGTAGTTTAGAGTTATAAGTAGAAAGATTGTGGATCAGCCCTTGTTTCACTTCAGCTCGGTCCCATTCCTATAAAACACTCTATGCAGCATGCACTTTGGTGGTCTCTGATTCAGAGGAACACTGAAGACATTGCAGCAAAACTGGCAATGCGGGGAGATGCTTTTGTTTAGTCCTTAACGATGAGCGTCAGGAAGCTGTGCCTGTTTCTGCCACATGCACCAGGGCAGCAAGTTCACTACTCCTACCCTCCATTAGTGAGGACAAATAAGCTTGTTGCAATGCTTACCACTTACAAATGTAGGGTTTTCTTACATTTTTGCATATATCTTTCTGTTACAAGAAAATTGCAGGAAATCCTCAGATCTTTCGAAGTGGAGATCTCTGGTTTCTGCTACAATAGTTAACACATCAACAATTTAATTTACATCAATTTAATTCAACAATCTAATTCAGTATTTTTCTCTCTGTTCTCTTGTATGCAACAGCACTGCTCCTCACTGAAGTCGCTCTCACTCTTCCAGTACACTCTACAGCAAGGGCGACTACCATCGGCGGAAGCAGAGTGCAGTCTACAAGGCACCACTCCTGCAACAGCAAAGTGCTGGCCAAGCTGCACGCGCATACAAAAGGAACCACATTTTAAAGGCTTCATACACAACAAAAGCATAGCAAAAACAATTTAGAAGACAAAAGGCACTTACCCTGAAGCATTTTGCCTATTAAGGAAAAACAGGGAATGTTACTGTCTAGAGTGCTGAAGGCTCAGGAAACAAGGACCACACATTCTCTTAACCTGAAAATGGAGTGTGAGGCAAGGATTCAATCACTACAATTAGGGCGAGGACATAAGGATGGTTGTGGGGAGTGACTAATGCATTACGGGATGTGCTGGGCAAGGAATCAATCACTTTTGAGCCCAGGTGCTGGATGGTTCTTTCCTTCCCTTTGCTCACGTGCCTTTCTGAAAGGTTGTTATTTCCATGAAAGCACCTGATGACTGCAAGAACAAGAGCCCTGAATTCACAGCCCAAGGGAGTTTCCCATGCTTCCCACTAAAGCTCCCTGCCTGGGCAGAGTGTCTGGGGTGTGCAGATTACCCTGTTTCATCTCATGGGTGTGCAGATTACCGCATTTAGTCACCTCAAAGGTACGTTCAAGCGCATAACCACTCCACTGTGGTGGCAAGAACTTGCCCTTCGCCTAAAGCAACTCTGCTTTGGCCTGTGTGTGCTTCTACTACACCACCTGCGCCAGGTTGGGGCACACACTTCAACTCTGTCCCAGCAACAGACACCCTAATTAGTCATCAAGTAGCTGGCTTGCACTTGATCCTTCCCATCCCTCCTCAAAATGCCTATACAAGAACACATAAGGGAAACTTAAACCACATTTTAAGATTAAAACAAAAACTGCTCTCTCCCACAGGACAGGACAGTGGCCACCAGTCTGGAATTGTGATTTAGTATCAGTTTAAGAAGAAAAAAGAATATAGGCTGATTCAGTACCGGAAGAAATCTGGTCTTTAAGGCATCTTCTAATCCTTACCTAGTGGCAGACAGCTGCTCCCACTATAGGCACAAGGACTTCTCGGCTGCAGCCTGGTAAGAGTATTTGCTTTATTTGCATTAGTCCTTCCCAGGAGTTTTACTAAGGAAAAAACATGCGAGTGTGGGGAATGTGAGCTGGACTGGCCACATACACAACCCTCCCCTCTTACTGCTGAGAACAGACACTGGACTCACACAAGTGACAAACACATACTGCAAATTTTATTTTTAATTTCCTTATTCTAGGAACTAAATCAGCATATGAGTGCCCTATACACCCTGATTAAAACAAATGCAGCCCAGCAGAAGAAAGCATTCTTTTATTCTCTAATGCACACCTGGGAACACAGCACAAAGCCTAATGTCAGTACAGAAAAGCTTCCTCTGAACGCACCTTCACTGCAGTTTCTCCATTAGTTCTTTTAAAAAATATTACATCTTAGATACTTATGAATGATACTTGACTTGCATGAAGCTTTGCATAATCTACCCATAACACAATTCATTTTTGAAGTCATTTAAGAAGCTACATTAAAAAGGCCTCATAAATTTGCTTTATTTACAGTTTCAATGGCTACGTTTTAAATACTTTACAATCACCCCCAGCACTGACTCCCTCTTTAAAGGATTAGTGCATTCCATGATCAGTTTTTCACAGGGGATTAAGTTGCCCCTACACCTACAGCTCTAAAGGTACCTCAGCTCTCTACCTTAGAGGAAACAAACATGCTGACAGAAGTACTTAAAATAACAAGGGACAAAGGAGAAATTCAACCTCCAGAAAGCATCCGTAGGGCCTTGGTTTTGTGCTGCTCTTGTTTTTGACTCCCCAGCAGCAATGGGGACAAAGCAGTTCCAGAGCACCGCAGAGCAGAGCGAATCTCTCCCGTTCCCTTGGAGAGATCCTCCCCTCAGCAATCATTTCCTCCTCTTTCTCCTTCCCCCTTGCAACTTTTTAAAAATCACACATTACTTGGGCATTTTTACTTGAGAGAGGGAAAAAGAGCAACCATGCATCTGGGAGACCATACTTTTATGTTGTCTTATTATTTTTTATGCAGGAAC
This sequence comes from Crypturellus undulatus, assembly GCA_013389825.1. Lineage (NCBI taxonomy): Eukaryota > Metazoa > Chordata > Aves > Tinamiformes > Tinamidae > Crypturellus > Crypturellus undulatus. The sequence continues at coordinate 1,064,574 of VWPW01002576.1, read as the reverse complement.
TGCAAGTTACATAAAGAATATGACAGCTCTTTGCTAAGACTAAATGCAGACAGAGCAGCTGCTGAAAGGATGCAGGGCCTGGGGCAGCTAGAAACTGCTGCAAACATTAACACAGAGACTGCACATGCATTTATGGTCTTAGATACTTTCAAAACCAGAATGGAAGAGAGAAGCCTCTACGAATTGGGTAGGTCCAGAAGGCATTTTTGTTTGCCCCGCTCTCCCCCCCTTTTTTTAAATACACAATAAGGTAGATTACTTAGCACATTCCATGTTAGAAAAATTACAGTAAACATTCAGTAACTGGAATGCATATAATATACAAGTACCATTACATTTACAAAGCTGTTCAGGACAATTTCTTTCTTTCTAGAATAGGCATATAAAAGTTACAAGCTAATTCACAATAACTTTAGATACAATGTTATTAAAATACATTGATGTTAATCATAAAAATATTTTACTATTTACATGTACATTGTATAAACCTTAACAATAAAGAATATGCCCATGTTAGGACGCCTTAAATGAAAATTCAGGCAGATTGGCCCATTTTATAGTGCAGTATCACCTGTTTTGGTCTTCCCACCACGAAGCTGTACCAGATTCACAGTACCATCGCTAGCACTTCGCTAAAATGCTTAAAAATTTCTCCTGTGTAAGACACGTTCATTACAAAGAGCCAGTCTTGTTTCCACTCGGCTTCTTGTTAAACCCCACTCCCAGGAGCTCAGGACACTCCGCCTGGCCCTGTGCAATTTGGTTGCATTTCCAGATAAGGCTGTAATTCATCTCATCCGTTATGACGCTGTCTTGCTTGTAGTCTGGATGCTGCGCGATAAACTCCCTCATCCATCGGGCAACTGTCATCAACTCTCCTGTGGGCAGTTGCAAGGCAGACTTTAAATAGACTGTACATCTAATTTACAGCACAATATTCTGCATATTATATACACATTTAATAAATACTCTTTGTTTTCATGAGATAGATGCATTTTTTTTTAACCGTGGCCAAACTTGATGTATCATTTAACAGATGTATCACAGATAACCCCCAACCTACTGGCCTGGAACAATCTTCAAGTTACAACAAGACAGTGCACACACAAGTATGACACCTAATTACTAGCAAGAGTAATTACCACTAACACATGATAGCACGAGGTCCCTAACATCTAACAGAGATGCTGCCTGGGGCAAGCCAAGCCACGCTCAGGACACCTCTATAATTACATACATCTTAAATGATTTTGTGGCTGATCCACACAGCTCGGCTCCTGGTTCTGTCTACCCCGGTTATTCCACTACATTTCTCTGCTGCCAGCTTCCCTGGAGAGGCCAGGCAGATTCCTGAATGTGCTCCCTCCTTGCACACACAGGATACTACTCACCCAGACAGGATTTAGCCTGACCTAAGGGGAGTCACTGAGACTGTACGGGGCCAGCAAGGGACACACACGAGCTGCATCCTTGTGAAGCACCAACTGGAGACTAGCTGGACACCAGTGTTTAAGGCGACTAAACCTTCTTCCTAAATGTTTCACCGTAAACAAACCTCAGCTAGTACAAATGACGCTAACATTGGTAATGAGGCATCAGCACAGACTGCCTGGATGCCTGAAGAGCCCAACAGAAAGGGAAGTTGCTTCTTTAGAATTTTCATTGCAAGTTGAATCTCAACATATTTTCATATATATTAGTCTGTCAGTATGTACACACACATTATTTGTGTATATTTTTATATTACACATTATATATAGTATATTCTATTATATACACACACACATGTATTTGTGTGTGTACATGTGTGTATTTGTGTGTGTGTGTATATATATATGTGTGTGTGTGTGTGTGTGTGTACATGAATCTGTATCTCTCAAGCAGACGAAAAGAATTCCAGACGTATCTGTTGAAGGCATTACAAATGCAAGTTCCTTAAACAAACCGGGAGCTGCAAGAGGATCAGACAGAGCTTCCTGGGCCAAGCGGCCCCGCGACGAGGGCTGCTGTGCCCTGAGAGGCCTATAGACCACACAAACACAGACACCGAGTGGCCCACTCACTCCTCAGGGAGGCAAACGGCACCTGCTGTACGGGTAGAGGTCTACAAAGGATAAGTCTATAACACGGCATGCAGCTCGCAAAAGAAAATCAGGAAAAGACACTATAAACTGGTAACAGGTATTAGACAACTTCGCAGTTAGGAGAGAGCAAATGAAGTCTCAAGACTGGGAGAGACAACAGACCAAATCAGTTTATAAAAATCACAAAAGCAGCGAAGTCATTTTACAGTATAAGAACTTGAAAGCATATCATTAAATGAATGTTTAAACATTCAAAAAACGCACGTTTTCTTCCACAGAGCGCATACTAAAATCGTGGCCCATTGTGAGGATGATTGCTTGAAGAAGGCTTGGATGCACCAGTGAAAACCACAGCTCCGAGCACCGCGGAGCCCATGTGTGCACGTGCCCTCTGCCCTCCCTCCGAGGAGAGGGATCTCACCCAACATCCTCCTGTGTAAGCACCACCCATCCTGTGTTGGCTGTGTTTCAGGCATGTTGCATTTGGACTGACAGCGAGACAGAGAAACCCAGAGTGCACAACTGAGAAATACCATGGCATAGTGACCCCGTGGCTAAGGCTTCTTCTGTGAGTTCTCATGTCAAGTCATTTCAGTTCAGCACAGCCAAAGAGATGTAAGCCCTAGATTCCACCCACTTCGCTCCTAGCCTTAGGTCTCTGCAAATATAAGAGCTGATTTCTGCTATTTCTGTTGCAGCCAACTCGCTACAACTTGGACATTCCTGTTTGCACTGTGAAGCAAAGATGTATTTTGGAATGAAACCGGTGGTCACATGGTGCTGAGCCCCAGGTAATCAGCTCTCGAAGGAGCAAGAAAAATCCCCACAAAACTGAAGCGATGCACTCCTCTTTTCAGCACCATTCTTCTGCAGGTCCAAATCCAGAGACACACTGCAGTGTTAGCAGTGACTAAGGTGCTTCAGGAAGTTCTCTTCCTGCCTGTTTCTTATCGCTCATTCAGCTAATTCGAACATCCAATCTCCAGCCCATGTTGTCCGAGGGGCTGAAACCTGAAGCTTCCTACGAGCTCAGAAAGGCGCAAGCAGTCTTTCAGTGAGAGCAGCCACCAGGGAACGTACTACCATCCTGAAGCACTGCTGAAACAGGAAAACCAGCAGTGGTCGGAAAGGCCTGTTTTTCACCTGAGCTTTAAAAATGCCTTAGGTTAGGAGCTTCTACAGTAATTTTCAAGAATTAAAAAGGAATATAACTCTTCTAACTTAAAACCTATGAATATATTTCATTTTAAAAAAGCATTTGTCTGGATTTTTGAAAGTAAATTTACAGCAAGGCAGGCACATGGGTGATTTGCATATAGAAGGATGTAAAACTGTTAGAGACTCTTGTGCCCAGTCCTGAAAGCATTTTGCCTGCATCCTTTATTCCCTATATTGCTGCATTTTAAGAAGCAGCATCAAAAAACATTATGCTGCCTATCTTCAAAAACACTGCAACATGGGAAAGGCAGCAAAAAATTTGGCTTGCTTCAGCTTTAAGGAGTTTTGCTCCATACAGAAGGGCTTCCTTATCAGGGAGCTAAGGACAAGGCCTCATGCTCTAGCACAGCAGTTTAATCTTGCGAAGGAAGAATGGATTCCTTACGAAGGAATCTTACGAATGGAGACTTTGCAGTCATACCAGTAATAAGTGGCTATCAGAGCCACCCTCACATGCCCTTAGAGCACTCAGGTTAATGGAAGAAGGGACTAGTTTATGTGCAACACACTGGCAAAGGCCAAATTAAATGGTGCTTGGGTTGGAGAGACACCCACTAACTGTATTAATTATTCCTAATTTAAGTTCTAAAACAGATCACTTGAATGTTTAAGATCAGAAGGAAAGAGGACCAGATTTCAAGACAGGAAACGAATTCTAGTCCTTTGCTCCCTATGTTTCAATACTTAACCAGATAGCTGCAATTCCCATCAGTAAAGCATCCTAATTAATCCCAAAGTAGAAAAATGACAGGAAAAATCACTATCCAAGGTGGTCAGACATACCAGATGCTCTCTTTTTTATTAACTTCAGGTAGTTTAGGATGGTGCATCTTGTGTCCACATCCACTTCCATGTTTTCAAGGTAAGAATTCAAAACTGGGATCAAACCAGGAAAGAATCCTTCCTGCATAAGAGAACACAGCACAAAAGAGGCTTGATCTCATTTTGGGGAGGCTGGGATGGAGGGAAAGGTGGCGCATGCGGACAGGAAAGGCCAGTACCTTCCCGTTGATGATGGTGTCGATGCTCATCAGGCTGTACTCCTCGGCGTCTGTGCCATTCTGCGTCGAGCCACATCCATCCACCACGGCGTTCCCACCTTGGCGGGTGACAGAGGAGAGAGGAAAAGCTATAACAAGGCAAGAGGTGCCCAAGCCAATGAGAGCAGCGCTGTCAGGCTGCCCAGTGTGATACCTTTACAAATATCTTTCCTGAAGTAAAACATGCCCTGCCGAACAGCATCTCTCTTCTGGGCCACTTTCATGTTTTCATCCACCTAATAAAAGAAAAGTTTCACACATTAGGGCTGTCCAAACACTTCTTTGCCAAACATCTCATATTTTGGTCTCATTAGTTGGGATATCTACTGTGCTTCTCACTCTTCCATCACACACGACCAAGCTATGGAGACATTTTTTTTTCTATTCCCTCCCCACCCCAAGGGTCTTGTGCAGAACCACAGTGATGACTTTCCATAAAATTAGGTCAGCAGCAGAAAAGGTAATCCTGTTTCTAATAGGCTGCTATGTCAGAACAGGCAATGCTAATCTTAATTTTGAACAGGAGCAGCAGCCCTGAGGGACAGGTTGCATCCCATCTGGCAAACTGCTCTATGGCTGTCTATATCCAATTTCAGCGAGCACAGAACAAGAGCACTAGCATTCCCCTAATCACAGCGTGTTGCTTTCATTGACAAAGTCATAGAAGTCTTTAGAAGACTGACCACATTAAAAAACTTCAGGAATGATATTACAGTAAACAGTACTGGACTCATTATCTATTCCAAATCCAAATACCTATCAGGTAACTAGATATTAAATGAAATTGCTAGTAAAAAAAAGCTCTGAATTTTAATATTCTCAAAAAAAATGCACAGCAGTGTTACTAAGTGTCTGAATGGAAGATTTAGCACAGTGTTTTAAGTTTCAGCTGCCAAGCTTTACCATACCTTTCTCTTAAGACATATTTACCTTGTCTAAAGAAGAGGCCAAGATTTGCTGAAATCTTTCGCTTGCCATTTACATGCAAAGCAAAGTATTCCTTATGTTCTTAGCTTTTCAAGCTTTGTTTTCAAAACAAAAGTCCCTTCTCATTCACAATGAAATGTTCAACGCAACAGGTTGTTTTGAAAGATTAAAAGCATTCTAGCTGGAGTACAACCATAGTTGATTAGACAGTAGAGATTATGGGGAGATTAGCCCTATAAACCCTTATCCTTTTAAGCAGCAGAGGCAGGTTTACTGATGATGGTTGTGCAACTCTGTGCTACACAACGTGCCAAATGGCTCTGCAGGCTCCAGCAACTTGTTTTTTTTCCCCATTCAGCTTCTATCTCTTTTTCAGTCCTAACCAGTATTCTTTAGTTTAAAAAGTTGCACTTTGTTCGTGACACATCCCACACGCACAGTGCAAGTAGAATACTCCTTAATACTAAATTGCTATATGTTATGTTCATTTTATGAGGTCTGAACTCTGACATTAGCAAGATAATTCCTCCCTTTAGGCTCAGTATTATTTCAAACATTTATGTAAGAATATATACAAATAAAATACATAATACTTCTTTTTTTTTTAAATTTCAATCAAAAATAGTAAGAACAGCATCAGGATACTATTGGTACATTTGGGAACTGTCAATTTAATTAAAATTCTCCATCAGGTGCCTCAGGAAGACATGCAAGGACATCTCATCCAGCAACTGCGCTGACAAGATTAAGAAAAAACTTTGCCCTGATGGTCTGTTTAAATGCCAGTCACAGTTGTGACCAGTGTCAACAACTGTGTTTCCACTCAAATACTGTGTAACATCAACGATGCTGAACCTCTCCTTTCCCTCTCCCCCAAATAAAAACCAAACAGAAAACAAGAACATAAAGCACAAGCCACAGCCATGTTAAAATAAATGCCTACATAAGGTTTTGTCTTTACTGCCACAGATTATTCTCCCCATTCATTTCCCCATGCTGTAAACATGCCAGTCTCAAGAATTTTATGACAATGAGATTTAGCATGATTTCTGAAGCAGTCAGACATCATTAAGCACACAGAAATCCCCCACAACAAAACGAGCAATCAAGGCTTCAGAGAAGGATTTCAGTCAGTTTTCACACTGAACAACAAGGAAAAATGAAATATTGAACGGCTGTTGCACACAAAAGCAAAGCAAAAGAACTTGTAATACTTGAAATGAATTGCAGCAATGATGATGGCTTAATGCATATGTAAAAAAGGAGAATGAATAAAATCTCTACAGAACTACTTCATTTGGTACCTATAGCACCATTTCTCCATAGCTTTTAAGCGTATTTATTTCTTTCCCCTTATACAGGGCTGCACAAGAACAGCTGCCTGGAACTTAACTTCTGTTAATGAACTAACCTTAAGTTTATCTTGCTGTCTTACAAGGAGAGATAAAGCACCTGGTCACTGGTGCTAAACCATGTAAATTACTATATTTTATTTACCACAGTCAAAATACCCCACTGATTATTGTTGTAGGACAGATATTTTCTAGGGGATGTCATAAATACCTTTTATAAGTGCTGTAACAAAACCCTTGCTTCGGGAGACTGAATTCAATACAATGCCAAATCTATTTATTTAAATGTATCAATAGGAGTAGGTAGAAAAAGGAAAAGGAGGCATAACTTTATATCAGATGTGGCTCTTAGAGGGAAATCTAGTGTCCATGGAAGGCTGAAGTTTGGCCTCCTGGGAAAAAACTTAGTTTTGTAATTTACATTGAATAACTTTTGATACACAGGGCCAAAATGGAATACCTAATAGGAAAGCAGATTTATATTGCCATCACTGGAAGCCCAATTCCACTGCTTGCAGGAGGAATAGTCAAAGTTAGGCATTTTTGCCTTCACCAGATTTTTACCAAGTTCTGTAAAGACCATTACTGAATAAGGGTCTATTGGCTATTTTCAATGGAGCCCTGAAAGGCAAATAAAAAATAGCTAACCATTTATAATTACCAACAATTTACCATTTTGCTAAACTTAATTCTATTAAATAGTAGTAAAGCATTTGTTTAATATCATTGATTTGGAACTTGTGTAAAGTAATAGTGATGAAATAGTGAGATGAAAGTTGACTAAAAGACAGAAATGAGTATTCTGTTAAGAGCACAGATATTAATTCCTAGCATGTGGAGCGTAAAAATGAAACTCGATACAACTGCTTTGCTTTTAGCTCCCAAAATGAGATCTTTCACACCTACCTTGGACAAAGGAATGAGGAAATCCAGTTTGTATGACAGAATCACTCTGGTGAGCAGTACCACAAACACAACATAAGCAGAGTTTTCAAAGTCTGTTAACTGGACCTAGACATGGAAAGATTTGGGATTAAATTACTTTAGCTGGAACATGCTAATAAAAATAGTTATCTGGAAGAGTTTAAAAACAGTCTGACTCAAAGGTTCATGTAGAACTTGCAACTGTGTGTTCACAAGTGCTCTACTAGCAGAAATGGTAACATGCGTGCTGGAATCATTTAACATCGACTTCAAATGTACACTTCAGCACACACACTGCAACAACCCCTTAATCCAAAGCCAAAACACACTTGAGTTTAAAAGGTTACCTAATAACTTGCACCTCCGGGCTCCCTGTGTAATTACAAATGCCTAATAGCTCTTCAATTTCCATTTTAAAGAGACTGAATTTAGAGGGCTCAGAAACAGACAGCTATAAAATACAAACACTCCTGCAAAAACAAAGCAGTGCCAGAATTGCTCAGCACCAAGAAAAGTAGTGAAGAAGGAAGGTTCCCAGAAACTAAACATGCTTTGTTTACAACGTTTTTGGCACGAGACTTTCCTGCCTCACCACTTTGGGGGCATTCTTAAGCTTTTACCGTGCTGCAACAGATCTCCCCGTCAGCTAAATTCCCACAGTCTGTGTTTGATTAAACCCTGCTCTCCACTCCCCTTGCACTGAGCAATTCGGAGGGGAGAAAACACAGCATCAGTAACAAGGATTTGATACTGCATGGCAGAATGCCTGGTGTTTTTCCACTTATGTGTAACTGTGCTCTCATGCAAATTGACTCCTTTCTTACCTCCATAGGCCTGAATTCCACTCGCCACCCAATATCTGAATTTGGAGGAGGTGGTTTAAATCTCATTGTCTGCCAATTTGTGGACTGAATATTCTGCAAAGCACACGAAATAATCTGTCACAGTCAAGATAATGCATCATTCTATAACACAAACTAGGAAAATCAAACAGAGCACTGGACTCTTACTAGTTTCCCCAAGAGCAGCCCACCAAATTAGAGAAATAATTCCAAATAAAGTGTCAGGACTTGCTAAAAGCCATAATGTAGCTACCCATCCTAGGGTATGACAGATATATCATCCTTTCTTATAACGCTTGAGAATTACATACAAGATTACTAGGAGGCAGAGATTTAACTGACCTTTTTATAATTAGTTGATGCACCCAAATCTATAAATACTTATTATCATAGTTATTATTTCATAAAGCTGTATCATAAGAGAGAAACTTATTTATAAATACATTAAGCAAAATGACTTTTAGCAAGCCATAAAAGATGACAGCTCCCCGTAACAATTGTGCACACAACTTTGGGCTCTATTTTACTAGATTTAAAGTATACGCCACCATCTTCTCCTAAATAAACAACAAAACAATATAGAAATATACAGAAATAAGGCTGCTTATAACTGCAGAGTCATGCTCTAAGGAACTGATTAGAATAAGTGGAAAAAATGCAGGAAAGAATATATAGCCATCCAAAAGAATAATATAGTCATCCTCCAACTGAGCAGCATTATGAAGAATAAGCAATTTCAAGTACGTATTTATTAAATTGCTCTAAAGCAAGCATAACCTCAAAATGGTCAGATTCATTCGCATCATCTAGGTGTATTTTCTCCTCAAACAAAGTCAATGGGTCTCGAATGAACAAATGTGCAATATGCTGTGCCAAGAGGTGATCAATACCTACAAAATGAGAATTCACAGAGACAGGTCAGAGATGGCCAAGGCAGCTTCAGCAAGCGATATGTTTTACAAGAGCCAAGATTGAAAACATTCAATTGTGCAAGGCTACCTCAACCCACCACATCCTGTTAACGTTTAAAAGATGACCCGGGGAGGGAAGGAAATGATTAAGGAGAAAAGAGAAAGCGTTCTTGTTTGGAAATGGCAGATGGACACTGGTGTAGCTGCCATCCTTCCTGTTTGCTGATGCAGCTGCGTATCATGGTTCCTAAGACAGCTCTGCTCTCTCCTCAAAGATAAGACATTAGTGCATCAAACATTCAGCTTCTCAAGTTGGACGTAGGGGCACAATTTCCATTATAAACCGCGATCTTTGCTCTCAGGATCAAGATATATAGATGCTTCCTCAGCAGGAGCTGACTCTCAAGGATACACAAGGACTGAAATGAACACAAACTAGAACTTAAACCAAAATATCCCCACACACTGCAAGCAGTATTCTAGACCTGCTCAGAACGAGGCAAACACTTACCTTCCTTTATCAGGTGCTCGTAGATATCTTTGTCTATTGTCAAATCAATGTCATTGTATTTCTCACCACATTCAGATAGATAACTGTCTATGGAATCATATCTGGATTTACTGATTCTATAATGGTTGTTCTTCAGTGGCTATATAATTTAAGAATACAATATTTTAACAGCTTGTTAACAATGTCACCCAACTTTTGCTCACTAATGATACTTATCTGAGAATTATTATCCTGTTTAAAAAAAAGAAAATTACAGCTTCAAAATTTTTCAAGATATTGAGTCTTCAAAATTAAGGGAAAATCCAGATATACAGACATGCGCATGTGCAAGACAGCCTAATAGAATAAGTCTTAAATTAGTTTGAGGCAAAGTCATCCTGAAATTAACTATTTTGTGTGTAGATTTATATTTGAATGACAGAACAGTCCACACTTCAAAACACATTGGTTACACTTCTCTAAAAATGGAAATGTTTTCCTGATGTAACACAACATTTCAAAATAAGCCTAAGTATCTGGAAAATGTTATTATACCTACAGCAACACACACCAATACAGTTTCATTATGCAGACCTCATTAGATGCTCTTAAACTCATTATTTCAAGAATGAGTTCAAGTAGCTTTATTAAATAAAATTATTATTTAAAAAAATTTGGATGTCAATTCCTGCTTAGAGAAATTCTGTAAGTTCAAGCTCTGATGACTGGCTCCTTTCATGCAGTTCCAGTTTCATGCAGTTACTAGACCTTTACTCAGCATCACCTGCCACTTAATAAAAAGCAACTTTTGGATGGAAAAATCCTATTTTCAAGAATGGAAAATTTCATCACAGACACATTTTTTCAGCAAGCTGTAAAGAGTCCAAGTGGACCTAACTAAAAGATTTGCTACCATAAGCTGTACAGCCAAGGGGAATGTTTGCACCTTGTCTCCTAGGTGGTATTTACCACGAAGGATGCACATTCCCTCAACAGGGATTCTGATGTCTATATGCAGAATTAAACACTAAAGAAAATTAACCTTACTTACCTCTAGCCCCCTCTCTTCTCGCGTTCGATCATCTACAGATGCAGAGATGACTCCCCAGCGACAATCAATATCGGACACGTAGCCTCTGTAGAAGGGAGACGCGGCGCTCAAGGCCATCTGAAACGAAACAGAGCTTGACATCAAGCCAAGGACAAACCAAGGAGCCACAAGTAGCATCCTACATTCGCAGGAAAGGGACATATACTTCAGCTTAGCCTAGACCAAAAGCCTGCAGTCTCTCAAAAAGATATCGCTGCAAAAGAGCTGTCTAGAAGAATAGTGTTGCTTAAGTGGTATTTGCCATTCTCCAAGTTTATTATGCTGGGTCAGCGGTTTAGGAACAGAGAGTTGAAACACAGAGAAGTAATTTCGTGTTGAAGCAACAAGTATTCTACTTACACACCTCCAAACTCCAGAAAGTTAATAATTTTGCCATCCTTTTATTTGAGTTTAGTCTACTGGCCGTGGACCCTATGAACAGGGCTGGAACACATCTCACTCAAAGCTGGAGCTCACGGGGTGCACACTACCTGTTCCTAGATGCTCATCAAAGGGATAGATGTAAGCCATTTAAGACAAAAATTTCCAGAATATCAAACTGGTGTTGAAAATATAAAAATCCTTTAAAGAAACAGAGAAAACTTTTATTTATTTATTTTTAATTAAAGAAGGCCCTTTCTGCATGTAGGAAGCAGGAAAGAGAGGACAAGAAACAGGTATCAACATTTGTGACAGCATACACTTTTTGAAGACTGCACGCACATAAAAGATTATTTGGTGACTGTTCAGATGGATGAAGCTTCTCTGGGGTAGAAAGACTCAGCAACAGGTGACAACATACTGAGACATTCATACTTTTTCTGAAATACTAAATTTGTCTTTAGCGCCTAAGTCTTCCCTCATATAGATCCTATCTTTTTACATCTAATGTTTTTGCACATTAAAGAGTCCATGGAACAAAAGTGCATTACTCACCACAATTGGACAGATTGTGGCTAGCTGATCATAGAGGTATCTTGCTTCAGAAATGCTGCAAGCCTGGAATGTTACCTGTTAGAAGAAGTACAAATGCAATTATAATCTTTGTAACCTCAGCACAAACTCAAACTTCCTGGAATTTCAGCTTCTACTAGGATCAATGATATTGTAAAAAGATCTTAATATCAAGAATTCTGAATGTCTTTTTGTGATTCTTGAGCAAACTTTTGTCCCACCTATCAGCAGCACTTGCATCATAAGCTTTTCTTCCCATCATTTCTATGTTTATTAAAACATTTCAGATGACAGTGCTGTGAGGCTAAATATACAAACGTTTGCCAGAACTAAAGCAAAGAGAGTTAACATCTACATCACATTCATGGGTTGGTAACGCAAGCTCAGGAAGCATACCAGGAAATAAATCCCTTAGAACAACCATCAGAAATGACTGTAGATGTAATGTTTGTTTTACATGGCAGTTATTCCTGCTTTCTAAAATTGCCATAATTTCAAGATGTCTTTGTCTCATCCTGCAATCTTGAGAAAAAATAAATAGCTTTGTCTCTAACTCCACGGGAACTTAAGGAAGAACTTTTTGACAGTGAGGGTGACAGAGCCCTGGAACAGGCTGCCCAGAGAGGTTGTGGAGTCTCCTTCTCTGGAGATCTTCAAGACCCGCTTGGATGCAGCCCTGTGCCACGTGCTCTAGGGGTCCCTGCGTGTGCAGGGGGGTTGGACTAGATGACCTCTAGAGGTCCCTTCCAACCTTAGGCATTCTGTGATTCTAACTACATTAAATAAACAAAAATCTAATTTTGCCTGTATCAGGCAAAGGTGAAAATGAAGCACTTGCAGGCCACCATTGGTGGTGTGAAAATCCTAAATGAAACTTGCTCAGAGCAGCATCTAACCAGAAATACATCTGCAGTATCAGACCTTTCCCTTCAGACTTCCCAAACTACCACTTCACTCATTTTAAAAATGCAGAGAACTCAAACATCTCAAAGTTATTAAAAGAGACTAACCAGATTAAGACTCCTTGACTTTGGTTTCTCAGTTTACATATTCATAGATCATGGGATCATAGGATAATTCAAGTTGGAAGGCACCTCTGGGCCACTGTCACGCAACAGGCTTAAGCTCTAAAAATTACTGTGCTTTTTGACTTGTGAAAAATCCAGCTGAACATACACACATCTAACACTTTAAGAAATCTAGTCAACATTCCTCAAGAGAAAACAACAAAAACTACAAAAAGTGTATGAGGCAAGGGAAATATTTCTTTTCTGTCTGCTCTTCATCTGGCTATCAGAAAACATCCACTTTGAAATGATAGCATCACGGAATGGTTGAGGTTGGAAGGGACCTCTAGGGATCATCTAGTCCAACCCCCCTGCTCCAGCAGGGACACCTAGGCCACATGGCACAGGGTGGCATCCAGGCGGGTTTGGAAGATCTCCAGAGAAGGAGACTCCACAGCCTCTCTGGGCAGCCTCTTCCAGGGCTCTGTCACCCTCACAGGAAAGAAGTTCTTCCTCGCATGGAGATGGAACTTCCTGTGGTTCAATTTGTACTCATCAGCCCTTGTCCTGTCACTGGCCACCACTGAGAAGAGTTTGGCCCCACCCTCCCTACAATCACCCTTCAGGTACTTGTAGATGTTGATCAGATCTCCTCTCAGTCTTCTCTTCTCCAGGCTAAACAGGCCCAGCTCACTTAGTCTTTCCTCATAAAGGAACTATAATTCTCTTGCAGGGAAGCTTAATTTGGGCTTTCCAGAACTACGGAGATCGTCTCAGGCTGCGACTGCAGTGTCACATCCTTCCGACATGGCTAAGTGCTCCTCCCCTTCCCCTTTATGTTTATTCCAAATCGTATTAACCCCGGGATTTGAGTCAGTCACCTTTTAAGCCAAACAGCCCATTAGTTAAAAACATTTAACAGTCCTCCCCAGAAGAGTCTCACAAGGGTGCAGGAAGCAGCCCATGGAGAAAGCCTGAGGCTCAGCACGGAAAGGGCAGGAACACGATGGCTTGCCCAAATGCTTGCTGAGAGCAGACTCTCACAGCACCTACCAGCTTTGTTTTCCTTCTCCCTTTGGCAATTAGAGGACTGCTGAATTTGTCCAGTGATTATGAGGATGTGAACACTTACTGTTCCATACACAGGAGCTTCCATAATTTTAGATACATTCATATGAACACTTAAAGATACAGCTGAATTTCTTTAAAATAAGAAATAGGCCATATCAAAATGAATACCGCATAAAAACATGTGGTATTTTATACTTTATCAGATTCTCCCTAGTTTACACTTAGTGAGAAGAAATTGCCCTTTGCTGCTGTCAAGAACATTTTGTTTATACAGTTTCTTTAGCTTCTTAATGTCAGAGAAGTGTTTTCAATAGGGATTATTTTTATCAATGTTGTGAAACAAGAAGAGCTCAGAGAAGTGCCTTTAATCCCCTAGGGAGTTAACACACTAGCCTCCTTCTTGGTTGTGCTTCCAAGCCAGCAGTGGCAATAAGCAGATGTTATCAACACTCAAAATGCACTGTCAATTCTTAAGCCATCAGCACCCAGCATTAGGTTGCTCTAACAGATTGTTATAACATTTAAAACAAACTGATTTTGAAAGGATTAACGCACTCCCAAAACACAAAGCTTTAAGTTAAAATTAGGGCACTGCAACTCAGGCAAAGAAATGAGAACTGTATGAGAAGGGCACGTATATTAGAAGGCACAAAACCAGCAAAAAATGCCTCCCAGCACACGCTAATAGGAGACAGCTGCCCACATGGATCTGGTAGCTTCAAGGGGCAAGCAACAGGAAGAAAGCTGCATAGCAGAAAGCTAGCAATATCAAAATATAAGGAATTTTATACAGGAGATAACTGCTGTTTGTAAGGAATATAACATTACACTGGAGAAGAAAGCTACTTATTTTTAAAGGCAACATACAATTTTAAACGCTCCAATCTAAGATGATTTGTTATCGCTTGCTTTGCGAAAGAGGTGAAGTTAAAAACAAACAACAACAAAACCAGACTGATGTCCCCACACAAAAGCAGCACAAGACAGTTCAGCTTCCACTTCCACAGTGGCCCTAGCTACAGACTGAAGCAAGACAACAGTGATCTTCTCTCCTGAGCTTCCACTCCTGGAAAGAGCTGGAGAGCCTGGGGAAGGTGCTTGAGCAAATAATTTCACCAGTTCACTGATCAAGCAAACTTTTTGGGCAAGACATGAAGTACTTAAAAGTTACCATAAAATAATGAAAACAATCAAAGCTCTATTTTAAAAATATATTATCACATGGAAGAAAGTTTGTTGTTTTATTCATCTTTTCTCTGCTCTGAAAATTCATGAACTAAATTAAGCTAAAGAGCTTAGAGAAAAGGCAAGTCTAAAAAATGGCAGTCTAAGGCAGATAACACTCCATTACACATGAAAAGCAGATGCATTTTACCTGAAGACAGCAGTTTCCCATTCCAAAACCCATAGCATCCATATATATATAGTCGGGTTTAGCTGCTTTCGCTGCTTCTCCATCATCATTAGGAAATGTTTCTATAAATGGTGATGGTGTGTTCTTATCTTTAAAGACTGTGTGGAAAAAACCAAGAACTCAGTAACCCAGGGTATCAGATTAAACATTTTGAAAAATAGAAGAAATTCACTCACTTGGTACATTTATCACAACCTTCTCTCCTCTTCGGTGCCGAATATTTCTGGTCAGTGTACTAAAACAAAGAGAGTTCGCTGAAACATATTTTCACATTTAGTTTCTCAGTAATTTTCAGGATGTCAACTTTTCTGATTAATCTTCAGCATTTTGCCTCAGGACTTTTCCTTCCTTAGCTTACAATAGACTATAACAACATGGAATTTTTCTTCAGCGAAGTCAATCCTATTTCAAGGGACTTCGCTGTACTAAGCTGATAGAACAGGCCGAATTAAAAGGTCATAGTCCTGAAGAAGGAAGGTGCAAGAGAAAAGGCATGCCTGGTTTTCAAAATGGAAAGATTTTGTTTCTCCTAAGCCTAATTGAAAAACCTTCCATGTTGATACCATGTCACATTTCAGGGTAAGTAGAAAAAGCTTAATATTTCTGTGATATTTCCAGAATAAAATGTGTCCTGACATCCCAAGAGAAAGCTAGTCTGCCTGTGGTAAAAATGGGATTTCATACAGGAAACAATTTTACAGTAGCAAAACTAACAGTATGATCTGTAGAGTTACTTAGGAGTTTACTTTAAGTCACTTTGACAGAAAATGCACCTCATCACAGACCTCCTCATGTCATTGGGATATGTACAGCTATTAGCCATGTAAATATTTTAATAATGTAAAGAAGTGGCAGGTATACATATTAAGTTTATACAAACAGAAGTACTCAGTTTCTCCTTCCCACTCCCCAAATATTCTTACCTAAATCTAGGATGCTTATTGATGGCTTCATCTGGAAAAAACAGGGATTTCGAAGCTCCTCCTTCTACTGGTGTTGGCTCATACTCTGGCAGGGTAAATCCAGGACACCCTAACCTGTATCACACAATAATGTGAGTCCAAGTCACAAAGCCACAGACTGTGATTTTAAAGCTACCAGATGATCTCTGATTAGGATTCTAGAAGGTAAAGGAATATTTTTTTTTTAAAGTACAAACTTAAAAAAAAAAAAAAAATGTTTGTACTTACTGATTATCTCTGAGGTGCTTTTCAACACTCCTACTATCTAGAATTACCAGCAAGGACTCTTAAGATAGCTACCATCAAACCATCATTACTTGCTAATGGTGGTTAGAACATACGTACATACATATATATACATGTGTGTGTGTAAAACATCCATCCACCATTGGATGCTAAACATGGACCTTTTAATTGCCTGAAGCAGGGAACTTCAACATTTTGCACAGGATGCACAAACGTATTAGTGTGTTAGCACCCATCAGTAATAGTGACATACAGCATCATTTTGTGCCTTCATCTGTTACTCTAGAGAGCACTGGTTAACACCGATTCATGAAGCAATTCACCAGTTCCACTCCCAGCAATCCACTTCTGTTAAAAAGACCTATCCAATCCACAAGAACTGAAAGTCACTTCAAGTGTTACACACATCCCAAGTGTCAGCACACTTTGCAATCTTGTAACTTTGAAAAACTCTTCCTTGCCTGCCAGGTTTGTCCTGCTTATGGAAAAGTTACAACTATTTAGCCCAAAACACAGGGAGATTTGCAAGTAACCCAGTTCCCTTTGGAACTTCTGCTGAAAGCTCAAGAGTCACCGGAAATGAGAGCAAGTAGATTTGTAGTCCATTTGAAATACAAGAACAGAGAAAATGGAAGTAAAGCTGCAGAAGACAAATTTCTCTATGCTACATACAATACAGGACTAGTATATGTTATATTCATGGTATATAGCACTACATAGGCCGCAGTATTTGGATTAACAAAAAAAAAAAAAAAAAAACCACAACAAAACAAAAACATGTTAGGTGATAATAGACACAAACAAGCCTGAGATAGCAGGAAACATGCTTGCATTTCTGAAAATACTACTTATGGTAAACGTAAGTTTTACTTTCAATCTCTTCTTGCTGGTTTAAATAAAGAAGTTGTCTTTTTAGTTACTAGTTAGTTTAGCTAGCTTTATTGCTTATAGAATAAGCTATAAAGAAGTAGTTTAACCATTCAAAGTTCTCTTGCTGCAGTTTTTAGGAAAACACCGTTTGCAAGTTCTGCAGCGAGGGTTCACAAACTTGAGAACTAGATACACTCATTTAACTTGTGAGTTGGACAGGGACTTTCTGACATCTCTGGTAAATCCCAACCATTTGGCACTTCTGTTACTGATAAAAACAGGCACGTCAGTGCTCAATCACCATTATATTTTTAATATTCAGGGATTTGGTGGTGGTGTTGTTTTTAATTATTTTAAACTCTATTTAGCTATGTTAATTTGAATAAGCCCACTCTTCACCTTTCCTCTTTGTCAGCACTCTATCAAATTTTTCTTTATCCTTTTAAATGGACAAGCTTATTATAATATATAGGTAACTATAGAGACAATTTAACAATAAAAAAAATCAGAAAAGTAATTTAGTGAGGTTTCAGTCAAACAAACAGGAACTTGTAAGGCAGGATGAATGGCAAAATGCTATTTAATTTCTTATTCCTGCCTAGGGAGGAGGAAGCCATACTTGGCATGATTCTTAAGTCATAAAAACAGCTTGTACATTTTATTACCGACCAGCTTTCACTAAATCAAGTCCCATGCATTTCTTACATGATAAATAATTTCATTAAGTACATGTCTGCACATCTGAAATCATTATACACAAAATTTATTAGCCTGTGTAACAGCTTTCTCAGCTTGCAGGGCAAAAACAAAACAAAACCAACCCATAGTTCTGTAATGTATTTAGAGCTTCTTATTATATTGCTATATATAAGCTCATATTAGGACAGCAGCTCACATTAAGAAGGAATATATTTTGTCTGTGTTCGTAAAGGAGCATTCATGGGGCAAAACTCGGGCATTTTGGTTCCAGAGAGTGAACTTTGCTGCTAAGTCACATTTTGTACCATGTATGCTCTGAGCAAGCATTTAGAGTCACTGCATTCTGTTCTGTACTAGAAACCAGACAGTAAAACCAGCTGAACTGAAACAGTTTCTGTCTCCACTACAGAACAATTTCTTACTATTTTAAGCATAACCTCCTCATTCATTTCACTGATCAAGTTATAAACAATGAACATACTAAATTCCTGCTTAGAATTATGTTTGAAAGGAAGGTCACAGGGTATGGTTTCTCTCAGGCAATGAAGTACGTGGTCATCTTATCATTTCTCGAAGAGCCTTTTTACAACAACAACAACAACAACAACAGGAAATGATCTTTTGTCAGAATATTATGAGCTTGGGAAAGGTACTCCTTTCTAGACTAAATAAACACAGGATTATAGAAGTGGTAGGCTTTCATTTTGTAAAGATAAACAGATTCCTTCCACTGCATGCTCAGAGCTACCAGCCATATGCCTGTACTTAGTGATTAACTAGTGCTAAAAAATAGATCAGGTCAATCACATTTCACAAAGCTGCTATTTATAAAGATCAAAACCTAGAAAAGAGCTAAAGGAAGACTTTTTGTATATGACTTGCCATGTCAATTCAATATTATGCTAGTCTGTCTGTGGCTAGTTTACAATAATTTATTTTCAAGACTTCTAATGCAAAACCATGTAGATTGAAGGTAACCTACAAAAGTGAAAGATGCCTATTAGTTTCTGTCTCATGAAGACAAATGTTTCTTAGGAAACAAGAGCTTCAAGTTAACTTTAATTGAATCATGTTCTGCTCAGTGTCATTGTACAGTGTAACTATACAGTAATAAGGAGAGCAGTATAAATGTTCACCACTACAGAGCCTCACATCTCTCAAGCAAACAGCAGCCTAACCTTGGAAAGGACGTCACAGTGCAAACGGCCTCGTTTTCTTTAAGCACAGAAGCGGCCTCTTGCCTTCTTTTCCTCATGTTGTCTTGAACAGTATTAAATTCAGACATGGTGCCCCCGTACGGTTGCCCAGGTGTCCCTTCAATCATATAGCTTCCATACTCTGGTCGCCAGAGGGTTGGATGACTTGAATAAAAGAACAGTATAGTTGAAATATTTACACAGCTTCAAAAACAGATGAATTATTAGCATGAATTTCAGCAAAAGAATGCAACTTACAAAAACCAGCATCTATTAACAAAGCTGATTATTTTGCAGAACTAGAACTGCTGGTAGTAATTTCAAGCAGAAAGTTTAGAAGCGAAGAAATCCTTTCTTCCATGCTTTCAATATTCTTCCTTCCTGACATGCAGCGAGAAAGGTAAGAAAGCCTTACAGGACAGCAAAGGGCTAGGCTATGTGGAGAGGAGATGACAGGCCCAGGGCATAAAGCCCATCATTGCTATGGAAATGCTTCTCTGACTTCTTGAAATCTATAACCTGCTTTTGGCTCTTCTTAACACCAAAACATTTCACTATCTCTGGTCTCATTTCTCTGTGTTGGAAAAACAGATCTGCTGCCATCAATTAAAAGGCAATTCACCGTTCCCTGGATATTTTAACTAGTGATATGATCTAATTATTTTCTAGAACTATTTTTCCTGAGATGCTCAATATCAGGCATAAAGAATATGTGCAGAGGGACTTCCTTCTGCACTAAGTTCTGCCTGCTGACAACTAAAGCGGCCTGTTTGCCCCTCCTGTCTGGTCTCCACACGACAGTAGCAGGAACAGAAACTGCAGCAGAAACTACCTCTCTAATTTTGGTTTTCATTTTCTTCCCTTGGAGAAAATGAGTGTTTAAAGCGTTCATCGTTATATCCTTATTTTTTTTTTCAAGGTACAACAGTATGTGGCCCATCTGCTGTGTTTGTAATCTTTCACTTCCTTGTGCCCTAGTTTTATCTGAAAATGTTGTTACTAGTGCCTTACAGTTTCACTGAGAGGAGTACTGAAAGAGCTGAAAGCAAAGTTCTACAAAAATATTTACATTGTCATAACAGGAGAAAAAAGGAAAAAAAAAAAAAAACACATACGAAAACAGGAAACAGCTACTTACTTGGGGTTTACCTTTTCCCCTTTGTCTTGCAGTGTTTGAAGAACTTCTTCACCACATAGCACCAAGCGAACCTTCTTATTCTCATGGTCAAATTTCACTAGCATATATTCCACCTTGTGTAAATAATAAAAACAAAACAAGCAATTAACAGGAAGTATTTTCTTCACACACACACACACACAATCTCAGATATTAAGTACAAAGATTTGCTAGAGGTCAGGCTGAGCTTCCATCTTTACTGGGGCTTAAAAGCAGTTTACCTAACAGTAAATACAGGAGAAGGTAACAAGGTAGCATACTGCCAATGCTTATTTCTTCTTGAATGAAGAATTTAAATTCATTGAAAATAGCCTTGACAATGTTTCCCTCCATTTCTGACTGAGGATATTACACAGAAAGATTGCTGAATTTATCTTTGCTTCTATAATACTTTCTCTTACAGACACATACACACACACACAAACACACAGAACATGCAGACTATTAAATCACAAGCACCTGCTACATTTGGAGTTAAAGTATCTGCAAAAAATCCTACAAACAAGACATCTTATCAAACAAGACATTATATCAATCACTCATAGAAACTATTTACGACTGATATGATAGATCATCATTTATGCCCAGGAAGTCCATGGCTCTAAGGAACAGTGCCAGTCCTGCTGTGCAAGCTCTCCGGCTTTGGATCCAGCACAGTGCTTTCCTCCCATTCCTCATTCAGCTTTACTGCCATGGCATTTCTCCCCTCACTTTCCCTAGCCCCATCTCACCTCATGCCCAAAGCCTCTGCTTTGTCACATGTCCCTTCCCCACCCTCCTCTCAGGCCACACAGCGGAGATCACAGTCCAGCAGCTCGTGGAAGGGATGCCAAAAGTGTATTACAGCACTGGAGAAAACTGTCCCCCTAACTGCCCCTAGTGTAGTACAGACACTACCTAAAAAACAGCCAATACGACACACCCTCATCTCAACTTTCTAGTCTTGATGGGCATGCTTGCTACCACAACTGTCTGAAAGACTTCTAGAGCACATTGAAAATATCAACTTAATAGTTGCCTGGGCCTTCTAGAACCTCAATACATGCTAACATAAACCTATAACCCTGAAACCTACTTGGCAGGAGGTATGTCCTGCTGTTTTAGGAGCTCTGAATGACAAATCATCTTCAGAGTACGATGCTTTGCACATCAACTGAAAACAGAAATTGTGCATGGAAATGCCACATGGGGCTTTGCAAACTCCAAGTGGAACCAACTCTGATACACAAATCCTTTGGCCCGAGGCTCTCCAAGCGTTGCCTCCTGCCTCTGGGGCTTCCACAACTCACCCAACACAAGAAGCAAGTTGTAGTTGTAAAATCCAAAGTGAGACTTTGCCAGGAGTTACAGTGCAGTAACTCACAGCAACTCTTCTTGTACACAGGTCAGACATGCACAGTTTTCCAAAACACAGGAAACTCGCACAGTGTTTTCCAGCAAACTGTAAACAGAACTGCGGTCTGCTAATGCTGTGATCAATCCAGCATAGGACGGGTTCCTGCTAGCTACAGTGACAATGGATACAGTCATCCGGTAGGATTTGCGATTCAATCTAAAACAGCATTACCCAGGAATGTTTGTAATGCTACAGAATTTGATTAGACAGAAATACTTGAGGGACTTGCTGAACAATTCAACGCATTTTGAAGGTTTTCTCCTTTTAATCAAGTCTTAATCCCCTAATGAAAAGTAATGATGTGATTCCAGTTTCTATGAAAGATTGCATTTGTTTGTGTGGTTTATTTCATGGTTTGTGCATATCATGCCACAACAACCTATGCGAAGTAACTAGACAGAACGGGCTGTGCGCATTCAAGCGCCAGTTCAGTTATTATCTAGTACCAGTCACTCTGAAGTAACACTTGAGTTGTGATCCCTAGCAATGAAAAGGCACCTCTTCCACATGCTCCAGGCTACCCCATACAACCAGCACCTTCTCCTCCTCTTCTAGCAAGGCTTTAGCCAGTTCATCCTCACTTGATCCCAGTCTTAGCACCCCAAGGTATGTTAAGCACACAGCTCTTCAAGTTGTAGAGGCAGATAGTACGAGACTGGATGTGAAATCCGCTGTTCTCCAAGGCCCCAGCACCCTGCCCTCCTTCACAGCGCTGCCTTCACTGACAGGCATTTGTCCAGCATGGCATAGATGTGTCAGGTTACTGAGATTTGCCCACCACCTTAAAAGAAATCCCTCTCCAAACATAACTACAACAAAACAGTAGTATGAACATTGTGCTTCTCTATAAACTACACTATTAAACACACAGTTTAAAAATTATATGAAACAAAATATGCCAAAAGCATAAAGAAACACTTAGCCAGGGAGGTAAAAAAACCAAGGAAGTCAAAATATTTCATTATCTGAATGCACCAGTAAACAGTTTCCACTTACACATCCAACTCTAGGAACAACTACGGCTCTTGCCCCTGGAAACACTGAGTAATCCTTCAAAGCTGTCTTAACACACAGAAGATCTGCTGTTAATTTTAATTAAAAAAGAGAAAGAAAACTTCACACAGCTGCCAACAATTCCAAACAACCCACAGAGTATCTTGCCAACAGAGAGGCTGTCTGAATGGGCATCCTTAAAGAATTTAATTTAAGCTCTTCAAAAGATTTAGCCTACAGCTAGAAAGATAGCAGCACACCCTGAGTTCACGCATTTTTACATTTAACTTCAGCTCTTCATTCACAGACTTCCCGCATGCTTTTTAGCCACAATAAAGACCAAGAATTGCAGCCAAGCCGTAAGCATCAATATGCCAGTGAGAATTTCAAGAGTCTGAGAATCAAATACATGAGGTTTCACCCGACATTTTTAATTATTCATTTTGCTGAACTCTTTTATAGTTCACTTTTATCCCCAACTAGCCTGCCTAGCAAAGCAGGAAAATACAGTTCAGGTCAAAATACAGATGAGGAGGGCTGACAAGAACCCTTGCTAAGAGCCTGCCAGAGAAAGCACATCCAGACATTTTAAGATAATCACTTTGTACCTGCATGTCCAGTGGGCGTTTTGATACCAAAACAAAACCTTTTCTCTCATTTTTACTCATCTCCTCCTCTGCCTGGTGCACACACAGACACAGGTGAGGGTAAGGGGCTGCCTCTGTGGCCTTGTGACACCCTTCGCCCCAGAGGGGAGCGAGCGAGTGAGCACCATCTTTGCTCAGCTGATCCTGCTGGTGAGCACGTGCTTGCCCAGCGCTTGCAGAAATGCTGCAGACACTTCACCAGCAGAAGGAACAGCTTTGCCAGAAAGATTGCAAAATGAAAGCTGTAAACCCACACATATACAAACAGAATAAGCCCAGAATGCATTTAACTTTGAAGCTTTTTAAAAGAGTCTGTACAAAAAAAAACCTTTGAGTACAGCAGACTGCCCAGGCTGGAGAGCTGGGAAGCAAGGAACCTCACGAGATTCAAAGGCAAGTGTAGGGTCCTGCACCTAGGAAGGAAAAGGGAGAGAAAAAAAGAAAAAGTACAGCTTGGAAATGTACAGGTTGGAAAGCAGCTCTGTGGAGAAGGACCATGGGGTCCTGATGGACAACAAGCCACCAATGTGCTCTTGTGGCCAAGAAGGCCAGTGGGATCCTGGGGTGGTTTCGAAAGAGCTTTGCCAGCAGGTGATCCTGCCCCTCCACTCATCTCCGGTGAGGCCACATTGTGTGCAGTGCTGAGCTACAAAGGACAGGAGGGTCATGCAGCTACTGGAGAGAGTCCAGCATAGAGCTATAAAGATAGTGAGGGGACTGGACCATCTCTCCTGTGATGAGAGGCTGAGAGCGCCAGGCCTTTTCAGGCTGGAGAAGAGAGGACTGAGGGGGAGAATTTTATCAACGTGTATTAGTATCTTAAGAGAGGGTGTCAGGAGGCTGGGGCCAGACTTTTCAGTGGTGGTCAGTGACAGGACAAGAGGCAATGGGCACAAACTGAAACACAGGCAGTTCCATCTGAAAAAGAAGAAAAACTTCTTTACTGTGAGGATGACAGAGCCCTAGAACAGGCTGTGCAAGAGGCTGTGGAGTCTCCTTCTCTGGAGATCTTCAAATCCACCTGGATGCCACTCTGTGCCACGTGCCCTAGCTGTCCCTGCTAGAACAGCGGAGTTGGACTAGATGATCTCTAGAAGTCCCTTCCAACCTCAACCATTCTGTGATTTACCCATACACCAACACAAAGAATAACTATTCTTTACAAGAATACTAGTTAAAAAAAAAATGTTTGAATACTTATTCTATTTCTGGTCTTCCTTCCTTTGAATCACTGACCTGTGATATACTACGACTACATAACACTTCCAGATGATTTTCACTCAACTACCATATCTTCTAGGAAAGCGGCATTACACAAGAGCTTGTTGGCAGGATACTGCCTGGAACAGTAGTATTTCGTTTGGCAGGATTATTTTGCAGTTGCCTAGAGATGAAATTCAAGTCTTCTGAAAATTCTTTAATGTCAAAGTCCAAGTCCAACTGCACACCAGACCTTGAATTACCCTCAGCTGGAGAGGAGCCAAGCCAATTTTTACATATTAAGCTCAATACTTGTACTGAACTTGCCCAGAAAGACAATTGTCTTCTGGAAAATGCTAAGTATGTTTAAAGCTGTATTTGAATTCAAGAGTTCATGCTGTTTTATTTGACCATAAATACATGTATTCTTTCTGCATAAGACACACAACTTAAAGCTGAGGAATATCAGTCAAGCAACTCCTCAGTAAACAAGAATGTAAATGAAGTAACGCACATTCTCAGCACTGTACCTCTGTCCGAATACTTGCCATTATTAGTGGTCTACCTTCCAGATGAAAAGCTCATCTCACACACAATTAAAACCATTATTTTGTTCCTGGTGTATTTAGCATATGTCTAGCATTTGAGTGAAAAACCTCTGCTCCAGCACAGTAACGCAAATGCTTTTAACATACTCATAGTACTTGCTCTGAGGTATTTCTGCTTTAGTGGCATGTTACGTACATAAAAATCCAAGTAAAGGTACTGTCTTACATTTTGAAGAGCACAGAAGTATGGTGCTGAAAGGGCTGATAATTGTGTAACAGAGAAAAATAAGAAGAATTATCTGAAAAGAAACTGTTTTTGAGAGAAGAGTGTGCACATTTGTGCATTCTTTCTACCTTTTTCATCCCTCTGAGGAAACTACTGCAGACTGCTTTTACTATACTCTTAGACTTCTACCTGAGATTAAAAAACTTGACCAACAGTGATTCATGGACCACTGATGTTTCCAGAATAAAATCTTACTAATATTTCCTTTGTATAACTGTAGTTACCAGTGTCTTCACTGTGCAAATACTGCTGGAGGTAAATGGAATGAGAGTTGGAGTCACCTAATGTCAATTATCAGAGGTCTCTTTCTATGTACTTTCCCTTTGACCAGCAGGTTTTGGAAAGCCTGAAGATTTTCCTTGAGCACCAAACAAGATCATGTGGCTTCTGTTTATTATTAGCAAAAGTCAATACAACAGTCGATACAAATCTTTTCATGTAGCATACCTCATATATTTACATAACAACTAGAATATAAAGTCTAGTAAACTGTAGAGCCTCCAAAATACATTTCATTACTTTATTATGCTCTGACACATGAAAAACAAAGTCATTTCCCATTTATTGGTCACCTAATATATCATTAAAATGCCACAAATCATTAAGCTGATGCTTTATACAATAATAAAGTCTTAATAATCTACTCATTAAAGAGTCTCTGCTACAAGCCTGCAGTGGTAACACGGGAAAGCAGATCTTTTTGCATATACATATGCTTGGGATACATGTAACACAAAACGCTAACAAAATCAGCCCCAGTTAAGCAGTCTTGCCCATCCGCCCTCCTTTTTGTCTACATCAGGACTGGAGATTTTGTTCTTTTGCATGCAATACAGCCTGACTAAAGGGTGTCCTGTACAGCACATACCACAAACCAGGAAGTTGGGTTATTGAAAGCTAAATCTAGCTATTATAACCATTTGCATGTTTGTGAAGAACAAAACGTAGCACATTAAAGAACAGATCTCTTCTTTGAGCACTGGACTGTGTAATATGAAAGGTAATAGTATTAAAAAAAAAAAGGACTGGGATAATGTTAAATCCATGCTTTTCTATGGAAGTCTAAGAGACTCACTTATAATTGTTAGATTTTTTAAAAAGTAATTATTCAATTGTGAAACAAGATGCTGTTTCGAATTGGCCTCTTGCATCAGAAAGTGAGAGAAAGCTTTCCTGTACTCATCCTTCCTACTCAAGCTTCCAAGCACTGTTAACTGAAATAACATATCTGTGCAGCAAAGAGAAGAGGAAATCCTGTGGCAAAAGAAGAATCATGTTGGAGTAATAAATAAATAAAAATAAATAAGTGAAACAAAAACCCCCAGAACATTACAGTAATTAGATATACACTGGAGGTAAGAAGTTCACCGTGAGCAGAATATTTCCCTACCAAATATTCAAACAGTAGATAATGAAAGCTCCTCTGCTCTCATTAAGGTCTGATATTGGAGAACAGGAAATCAATGGATACCATGAGGTAGGTCACTATTTGTTACGAATTTTAGCTTGTTGGACCTCCTTCCTCCCCTAAACAAAACAAAACAAACAAACAAACGAAAAAAGAACATATTTCCAGGGTAGGTCTCCCTTACATTTTCAACAGGATTAGAAAGACCACAGTGAGCTCAGCACTGTCACATTACATCTGCAGCCAGCAGCAATGTTCACTTACCCAAAGGCAGGTCAGTATTTCTGCACTACAGTCTATGAATATCTTATGATCTGTTCACAGGAGAATGGAGGCAGGCAGTTAAAGCAAAATAATCAAGTCACTAGGGATAGAGGTTAACACATCAGAAGTGTGTTAAGAGGTAGAGACTTTATATGTAATTTAGCCTAGGCTTTTCCTTACAACTCTAATAAGGGGCTTAAGAAGCCAGGTAGAAAAAGCAGTTTCACAACCGCCAGCCAAAGCATCCAGAGAAGGCACAGCGGGAAATAGGAGAAAACCCATCAAGGGCGCCTGCCTTGTTCAAATCAAGATTTAGAGAGTTTTATTTGCAGGCATCAACGAATTCATTTAGAGGGCCCAGCACTTCAAGTGGCATCAGCTGATGCCTTAACATCACACCTTCAAATCTGACCCATGGCTACCACAACGATACCCTGCAGGTGCAGCTCCACAGACACAAAGGGAGCACCATATCTACCCATGAGCAAATAACATCATTGTCCCTTTCTGCATTCAGTCAGAGCTCAGGGGCAAAGCAGGAGCAAGCAGACACGTGACAAATAACCAGACCTCTCACGAGTGCTACTCTCGAGCACATTGATTAAGACAGCTACCATTCAAACACAGTCACTCATGCTGCATTTGGCAGAGAGCCCTCATAAGGAATTTCTGCATGACAGAAACTCAGAAATGCACTCAGTTTGGGGAATTTGGAAGAAGGGCACACACTAAGCGTGACTGCCTTAAAGTAACGAGAGCACAAATGAAAAACAAGTCTGTAAGAGTTGAAGCTACATTAGTGTTTTTATAAGCTTGGCTTTCCAGTAAAAGCTAAAATAAAAACAATAAAACACAACTTGTGCGCAGCAATCTGTTGCTGCAGCCACGGAGATGAGCCCCAGCCAAGTTGGGATTAACCCCAACCTGTAAAGTGGGCAAGTATTAATACTAATTAGCCACCCCACTCAAAATAATTTCTAATGATCAGAGCATAATATTGATAAGTAGCTGGTAACTTGGCTTAATTTTTTTTAAAGATGGCTAATTGACAGCTAGGAAAATAAAACAGAAAACAAGTAGTTATATTTATAAAATACACAATTAAAAGCTAGTTAGAAAGTTCCAGCTGAAGAAGCTCCAGACAAGCCACTCTGAAGTTGTCTGCCTAAGTTCCTTGGATAGAGGGGCAGCATGCAAAGTTTTAAAACAACTTTGATTAAAAACAAAACAGACACACAAAGAGCTGTCTATTCTTGTCATCCATGTGTCTGTCTTGGCTTCAGAGACATCAAAGGGTAATCTATGCCATGGTACATCTGGACTTTGTAAAGTAAGAAATCATTTGCTATTTTCCCTTTCTACTAGCTTACCCAAAATTCTTGGGTAATTCTCTACAGAGAAAAGATGAACAACTTTCCTGTACACCACAGTGCCCTCTGAACTTAGTGCCTCTTTTATCCTAGAAGATGAGGCTTTTCTCATTGCTATATAAATTTTCCTTTGCATTTATTTTTTATTTCCCAGTCCCTTTCTTATCTTTTAGAGAAGGGGCAGACAAAATTTCACCTGGGTATTTACAGATGGTAGCTACACAGCAAGTCAGCTGGACTCACTACTGTCATGAGTTACCCTAGGCTTTGTTTCCACATTTATAGGAGCAGCCGACACTAAAGATGAGCCTCAAACCACACACTTGAACCCAGATCAATTTCCTTAAGTTGCAACAATTATTTTACCAGTCTGAATTTCTGCAAACACTAATGCAGGTTTTACTGCTGATACCAGTTTCCTGTCCTTGCTGCCCTGAAGAAAACAGAGGCTGTGAACACCAGTAAGACAGGAGCACTGTAGCTCGGTCCCTGGAAAGAGACACGCAAAAGGAGAGTGATTTTCACAGAGCAGTCTTTCATTAGTAAAGAGGAGAAAACTCTTTTGGGTGAATCATGCATCAAGGGAGGCCATACAAAAAACCCACGGCTGCTCTTCCTGCAGCATCCAAGAAGGGCAGCTTTGCTTCTTGCATCAGGAGCTCCTGAGCAGCAAATGCTCATTTTAACTTACCATAAACCCAACTCTTTCATTCCTTTGACTCATAGCCAGCACGGCGGCACATTTTTCACAGTCTCATAAATTAGCTGTCAAACCTATTTTCAAAGCGTCCAAATTTCACTTCAAGCCCCCATGAAGGAAAAAGATCCTTTAAAAGCTGCACACACTACGCTGTGTACACTACGCCACAGCACCGACCATGGCAAGACTAGCATGCAACAAAAGGATCACTATGTCCAATTTCCCTAAACAAGGCCAAGTATATCACATTTTTATTTGAAATTATACGTGAATGAAACAACAATACCATGTTCTCTATGTTCTTCCTTTCCATTTTTTTTTATTCCAAATGGCTCTCCATTACTCTTTTCCCATGATTTTCACAGGCAGAAGCAGCTTCTTGCTCTTTATTATATCCCCTTCATTTTTTTCTATTCCCAGTTTGTCAACTGGAAGATGCAATTGTCAGGCAAGAAGCTCTGACCGTACCAGAGACTGGCAAGACATTCGCACACAAGAGCTTTCCAGGAGAAAAAGTGGGAAGCAGCTGAATAGCCTTTGTCTTGCTGTCAGAAACTCCTAAAAACTGCTACTGCCAACACTGGAGCATTTGCCTGTCTGCACAAGCTACCTGCTTGCTCTCCATACTGCCTGCTCCCTCTGCTATGATCCTCCATCACAGTAGTAAAAATTGGTGCACTTTTGTATATCTGCTGCACACACACAAGCTCCAGGACTCCCACCCTGAAATAAAACACAAACATGAACATACAGCATCAGATGGGAGAAGAAGATGAAGACACAAGGAAAATGCAAGACAAGAGTGGTGCAGATGACAGAGAGATGTCTCCCTGGAGTATCTAACAGCTGTACAAATTTGGGGGGTAATCAGGAAGATAACAAGAGGGTTTGGCTGAGGGAGGATGAGGCACTGCTGTGAGTGACTCCTCCACAGTGAGGAGAAGGCTGGCACAGAGGGGCCAAGTGCCAGCTTGAAATTAAGCAAGACAGAAGGATGATTAAGAGGCAAGACTAAGAGGCAGGACCTCTACCTGCAAATGCAGGAACTAAGTGTCCTTTAGCATGTTTCCCAGACAAGTCTTACTCTGTTGCACTGCCATCTGAGGGCCTTCTTTTTGCTGTAAGGCCTTGACAGTTGCCTGTGAGAGTTACAGAAATCAAAGAGCCCAAAAGAACTGCCCTGGGGAAAAAAAAAAAAAAAAAAAAAGGCAGCAATTTATCTCCTCAAGTTCTCTTAATCTTGAAAACAGGAAGATGGCTTATTTCCTCAGGAGGCAGCAGAATCCATGCTTTGACTTCTGCGGCTCTTCAGTCGGGAGAGATGGGAGCTGTGGGGAATGCTGTGCTGCAGGCAGTGGCCGTGGCCGCGGCTGCTGCTTCACAGCAAGGGCCACCACGCTGCTCTCCACACCAGCACCCACAGGGCCTCCTGAAGTGTAGAAGGGTTCCCCTCAATCCCATGCAGAGTCAAGGGGAATGGAACCTGTAACAGATCACAAGCTGGTGTGCCCAGAAAGACAAGCTCAGTACATGCTCAGTTCAGAGGCATCCCTTAAAAATTAAGCACAGAAATATATATTTCATCAAACTTGGTCTCAGAAACATCTTCTGAACAAAACAATAATTTTATTCCTGTGGATTTCATCACCAACATTAATGTAAGGGCTGTCATCTCCCCTCTTGATTTCTATCTTCAAGAGTTTTTCAGACTATAAAACATCCCTTAGGCTATGACCTCCTCTGTGAAGGACAGAGTGCATACAAGGCCTTTTTTGAAAGCTACGCAGCTAGCTGATTTATCTTAAGCTGCACAGAAGCATGATACCCCTTTCTAATAACAAGCTACTTGAAAGGAGAAAACAAATACTGCTTTTCCCCACTGGTTTATCTACAACACAGTTGAAGTAAGTTCTGGAGACAGGCATGTCTTCTGTTCGCACAACATGAGCAGACTGGCAACAAGCATCTGGTACATTAACATACTCCTAAGTTCCGTGTTATTTAAGAAATTGCATAATAAAGACAAGTTGCCACACCTGAGGTTATTATCATTTGCTAAAACCAGGGGTAGATGCTCCGAGTTAGTCAGTTTCCTCTAAAAATTTACAGGCATTTCAAACATGGCCCTTAGCCCCTTGACAGGCACCGTGCTGCTCTTAAAATTCTGCTTCTGGTCACTAAACACAACAAAACCAACTCGAGCTTCTTCCTAAGCATAACGTGCCACCACCCGCCGAGTGTAAAATGCTGCTTTTGGGAAGCTCCCCACGCCAAGGGGAGCGCAAGGCGCTCGCAGTGCAGTGTTACTGCACAGCTACAGCTGCCCAACGCTGCGTGGCACACGGTTTGCAACTGCAAAGGCCATTCTGCTGCCCCCTTCCTCCACGCGCCTCGGTCACCTTCCCCACGCTACACCACAGCCTGCTGGACCCCACGGTGAAACTGTGGGAGCTCTGCTGAGAAAAGCCGCCATGCTAAAAGGCAAAATGGGAGCAAATTTCCTGCTGGTTTAGCCTCTTGGTCCTGTATGGCCAGAGCCAGTGCAAGGCAGCCAGAAAAACCCACGAGCCTCAGGCAAGGAGAGGGAAGCCTGATCGACACTCCTCAAGCAGCCTCAGCTGCATCATGAAATCCCACACAGGGAAACAGGGATCGTGCAGGACAGCTCAAACTGAAGAACAAGTCCTCCGTGAGGCTCCTAGTAACAGGGACAACCCCTGTCCCTATCTTCCTGCCCTAGTTCTGTCTACAAAGGCCTTCACGGAGCCAAAGGGTCCGCGCTATGGAGCCGCTGCGACCTCGCGCGCGCTGGCCCTTCTACACGTGTAACCCCGGCTNTTCCTGCCCTAGTTCTGTCTACAAAGGCCTTCACGGAGCCAAAGGGTCCGCGCTATGGAGCCGCTGGCCCTTCTACACGTGTGACCCCGGCTGGACCGGAGCTCCTGGGACACACACACGTCACGGGGGGCGCACACGGACACGCGTGTGCGCGCAGCCCCCGCGGGCGGGCGGGGACCGCGCACCCTCGGGCCGCTCGGCCGCACGCACCTGCATCCCTCGGGCCGCGCCAGGCGGGAGGGGGCCGGGACGCGCTGCGACGCCCCGCTCCCCCGGCCGGAGCCCCGGGCACGCGGGCAGCATCCACCTCGCTCCGGCTCCGCTGCTGGAGCCCGAGCGCGTGGCGCCGAGCCGCCACCACCGGCGCCTTTACGGCTGCTCGGTGCTCCGCGGGGGGCTGGCGACGGCACCGAAACTTATTTTAGCGTTAGAAATAATAATAAACCACACACAGGGCGGCAGTCCCCACCCCCACCGCCCGCCGCGGTTCCCCGGGCCGCGCCGCGCAGGCCGCGCCGCAGGTGCAGGAGGCCGGCGGCGGCCGCGCTCACCTCGTCGCCCCACTTGAGCACGTCCTTGTGGCGGTCGCGCAGCGCGCGGTAGATGTGCAGGAACTGGAGGATGCCGTGCGTGCGCACGTGCTCCGCGTGCCGCCGCGTCTCCTCCCAGCTCAGCGGAGAGCCCTGCGACAGCAGCCCCATGGCGATGGCGGCGGCGAGCGCGGAGCGGCGGCCGCCTGCGCTGAGCTGCGCTGCGCTGCGGCGGAGCGGGGCC
>VWPW01002576.1:987511-1031556 GCA_013389825.1 Crypturellus undulatus | reverse complement strand
CCGAGCCCCGAGCCCCGCGCTCCGCCGCGGAGCTGCCGGGCCCGGAGGAACGCGGGGCGGAGCGGGGATCCGGGGAAAACGAAACCAAACGAAACAAATTAAATTAAATTAAATTAAATTAAAATGCAATTTCAGATGTTTTGAGTGGCGGGAGCGCGGTGCTTTGTCCCCCTGCAAGGCTTCGGCTGCCACGAGCGTGTGTGGATCCGACAGGAAAGGCCCTGGCTTGGGGTGTTAGAAATAAATTAGTTACCTGAGAGGTGTCTGGGAGAGGAAGACAGAAATAAGAAATAGAGGAAGCAAGAAAATGCTGTTGTGTTTAGATTGGGTACAAAGTAGAAGAATATCGGCACTGTTTAAGATGTTTTCTGAATGGAGAGCAATGCACACAATAAGATGGTCTGAAGAAGGGCTTCTGCTTCCCTGGAGTCCTTTGAAGACCTCACGTAGATGGGTTTGCAGAGCACAGCATGAAATCCGTGGTGCCAAAGCTCTGGTTTTCCCAGCACCTGCGTTTGCTTGTTCCTCGCAGACCTGTGTGAGGAGCGTGGTGCTACATGGCAGCAAAGCAAAGTTAGACCAGCAGAAAATCTGATTTGAGGCATTGCCTGCTTATGGACGAGTTAGATATTTCATTAACTGAACAGCTGAGCAGGCAAAAGCTGCCCAGTCGTCCTCCTTCCGTGGTATGAGGTACCCCAAGGACAAAGTAAGCTCCCTGCATATTAAAATAACAAACCTGAAATGCATTAGCTGAAAATATTAAAGTAAAACCACTTGGAAGTAAAATGTTCCATACCTTGGTTATTTTGTTTGATGGCTTAAGTTGATTTGGCAAGGGCGGCCTTGACAAAAGTCATTATAACAAGAACAAGCACTATAATTAAAATTACAAACTGGTTTCTTCTGTAATGTCCTGCTTTTAGGCACTGATGACTTTTTTGAGATTCCTCTTTTTAGCTAAAATTTTCATGGCTGACGTCTGACTGCAAGCAGTTCTGTTAGTGCTGATACTGCTGTAGATCTGGAGAAGGCTTGTTGAGTTTTTGTGAAAGAGGAAACGAAAACTATCCTTTTATTAAAAAAAAAATCCCATGGTCTTTTTCATTTTCCAAATTCAGGAAGTCAGTGGGAGTGGGATGAAATGTCTGTCACACAAAAGCCACATCCCGCTTGGTTTTGGGCTCACAGGGACAGAGCTGCCCTTTTGCACCACCCGGCCTGTTTGAGGAGAGCTGCTCCAAAGGATACCGATTTGCACTACGGTGCTATCACCCAACCTCGGGTTTTCCACAGCTTCAGTGTCCAGTTGCAGCACCTGAGGAGCCACAGCAATGACAAGTGGAGGTAGCCACTGCCTAACAGTGGCTTTTCTCCCAGCTCTGTCGGCTCCTTCCCATCTCCTCTTGGGACAGTCATGTCTGGTTTGATATAAACATCGTTATATCAGAGCCAGCTTGCGTTGTCTCATGCAGCTGGTAGAGTCCGACTGGGTTATTTAGGATTCTTGTTCGTGGTTTGCTGGGCTGACAGAACACTACATTGCTAAATGAAAGCACTACACTTTGGAAAGAAACAGGTTTTTGGAAGGACCCTGCTGCTTTTAGTGCGTTGTGGTTGACTATAACCATTCTGTATGTTTTCACCCAACATACAAAATCCCCAAACTTAGATGAACCGTATTACAACGCGGGCTGCTGTTAAGAGATCTGTAGCATCAAGCTAGCCACTTACAGTACTCTTTATCCCGGGCTTTAAAAGTGCCTTTTCAGTATCTATCTTTCTGTACATTTATATTGTGTTTGTTCTCGTGTTATTTCAGTACCATTATCTGCTGTTTTTCATTTCTGCAGTTCACATGCACTTTGTTTGTAGCCTCGTGAACTACAAAACTAGTTAATAATAGAAACCTGAGATATTTTTCTTCTCTATCAGTAGAATTAATAAAAATTTACGCTATGTTTTCTCACAATGTAGTCTTTAGCATAACAGAGTGACAAGTAAGTTATGTTTATGAGGTGTTTGCCATCTTCAGCTGAAGCTTTTTTCTTCCTTTTCTTCCATACATATTCTGGCAGTACTAGAATAGGTATTGGCCTTTTTTTTTCTTTCTTTATAAAGGACTGTGGCATAGAAGAGGAGTATCAGCCGTTTTAAGACTGTCAACATGAAATGTAGAAATGTTTGTTTATGCATAATATGGAATATGACTTCAGGGAATGCACAAATATTGTATATATGTGCATATGTGCATAATGCTGTGTAATTATTTCCAGTACTCTCAGTGAGAAAGAATGATTGCCAAGTATGCAGGCAGTACATTTGATGATTTAATTAGTTTAATTGTTTTCTCTGGACAGTCCAAAGGAAAAAAGCTTCTTTTAGTTTCATCTTTGAGAAGAATCTTTTGCTAGAAAAACAATTTGCATTGCCCTTTGCCTGAGTTTAGCAACATGAAGCTTTTATAATAGTAGATGTAATTCAAGCATTCCTCAAGCTCTCACTTTACTCCAACAACATCTGTTTTATAACTAGGCCGTACCACTTTCTTAGGTCTTTATCCCATGAGTAGTTGCTCTTCAGGCCCAAGTAGGGACTATTACTGATTCCTGAAGCAGTGTCTACTGATGACACAGCAAATCAGTATTTATTTTGGAAACTAGACCAGGAAGTGTGATTTTATTAGATTTTAAGACTGTATTTTTTTTCTTTTGTGCTCAATTTAAGCTGTTAATTTAATTAAGCTCTAATTTAATTATGTATCCACATAAACAAATGCAGCTTTTCTTTTTTTTCCTCCTCCTCTTTGTTCTTTTTCAGGACAGAAGAAGCCTTACCTAGTATGAAAAGGAACACAAATTGTCTGCATCAAGTGGTAATATGGCAATACTGCGTATAAAATCTTTGCCAGGTGTGATTTAGCTTCTTGTTTATGGTGCTGTTGATACTGCATGGTGACACCAAGAAACATATGTGTCAGGGAACAAAATGATTTTAAGAAATGAAGTTGTACTGAAGTTAAAAAATCACAGGACTTGGTACAGATTTTTGCTTTCAAAACCATTAGAAAAGTGTCGTCAGTTGAAAACTAGGTGAAGATGAGTGGGGATCTGGAACAGCTTTTGCAATATCTTATTCCAAAAGGAAAAAAAGTCTGTGTAGTTTTAGGCTAGTGGCACTGAGTCTATGGACAAAGAATATATGGCACGGGACTTGCAGTATTGAAGGTCTGACCTTAAGGATCATGTATGTTTCTGCCTTTCTAGCAACTCCAGTGAGAACAACCTGCCTTATCTTTTGTGTATCTGCAAAGCAGTTAAAATCAGCTGGCACTAAATCCAAATTGAGGAACGTGGAATATACCCACTTGAAAACATGAAAGATCTCTAGAACTGCGGTGGGACTACTCCTACAGAGTGCTTTCTTTTACAGGCTGTCATTACAAGTAAAAAGCAGATGTCTTATGATGAGGCTGTTATTACAAGGAAGAAAGAAAGATTTGTCTTTCTTCATGAATAATCTGAAAAAATGTGTAGAGTAGCATTGTTCAAGGTGACTACTGAGCTGATGTTTCTGAATGTTATGTAATTCTGGAAATAAACTTACATGAGTTCAGCTGGAATAATTCACTTTCGAAGATGCAAAGTAACACCTTTGGTACAAAAAAAAGCACAAAACATTGTATTTTCTGATGAAATTTATATTTTTCCAGGTGTAATTTATGCCCTGTACCAGTGTCCAGCATAAATGACTCAGGTGGGGTGTGATGACTGCCACTTTTGAAACTAGGAAGCCTCCGCATTTCTGATGAAGCGTTGGAGAGATCTGGGCTCAGCCACTTATATATTGATGGAGAAATCGTGTTTCCTAGTGACGTTTAATAATCTGTTTGAAGGAGGTCACAACATTGAAAAGATTCCAGTGAAGAGTGTTTTGGTCTTTTTGTGCTGCAGCCTGGAAGATGACTAAAGAAAGAGTGATTCCAATCAAAGCTATGGTATGGAATGCTCTCTTAGCTAACTTGTCAATTAGTGTGTGTGAAATAGTGTTGTGACTTCTCTATATTTCCTTAAATTTCTTCTTTTTCTCGTCCACAGCCTGTTGCTTCTCCACCTGATATATGGAAAATGCTGCAGTAGGATTAAATGTGTCATGAGCCTGAGTGGCACATTTCTAATTTTTGTGGGATATTTATTCCTACTATTGGTTTTGAGCTTGGACAAGCTTATACGCTTCAGTGGGAATGTCTTATACATTTCAGTGTATAAAATTTAATACCTTTTTCTGAAAATTATTACTTTTTCCCCCAAAAACGGTATCAGCATGTTGATTCTGCAAAGAACATGTATTTCTAGTTTTTTAGTAGCTCATGTGTTCTTTCATGTGACTGCACAATATATGGTTTCTACCATACCTAATTGTGTCATGAATACCACTAGTGTTAATAGTAGAAGCTGTAGTGTGTACTAGTTGTATGGGGGAGTTGCTGAGCCACTATATCACAAGCATTGTTTTCAGTATCTTCTAAGCTGGAAATTTTGAGTTATAGGGCTGCCTTCATGCTATTTTTTTCCAAAGGACTGACTTAAATTTATTATTTTCTTAATAAATCCTAACTGTGTAATATACAATAAAATAAAAGAATGCTGGGTGCTCAGGAGCAAAGCAGAGACCTGACTACCTCATCATCCTTTCTACATGTAAATTTATTCTTTAACATGTCATTTAATTGATAAGGAATATCAGAAGCAATTGAGAAGATCTCCTATCCTTCTACAGAAGGATAGAAGGCACAACCCAAACCAGGCAGTATCCGCAAAAAGAGATGTTACTGACAGGTAACACCTTTTCATGGGAGACTAGTTTCAGAGATGTGTGCAGCTTCATAAAGAAAACCAATTCTTTGATTATTTGCATTTAGGATTCCATAGGTACTGTGTACGTATGCTAAAACAGGGTACACCAAGAAGTCCTGACTACTCCCTGATTAACTTCTCTCCTGAAAACAAGCTGTAGGATCTCACTTATTAGTTGAATACTGGTTGAGAAATTTCAAAGTCAACTGAAAAGTAGATAAACCAAATCTGATTTTTCTCTTTGGCAAATGCCCCCTTTTTTTCCCCTGCCATATGCAAACTGAATCATGTTTAGTTTGTATGAAAGAAATTTAACAGCTAGGAATGAAATGTATTTCTGTAATGGAAGAATCAGAATTATTAATTAAGATGCATTAGTAACACAGCTCTTATCTGGGCTTTTACACCAGTTTTCCATCTGAAACACTTCCCCTTTGTAAATTTGTTCATGCCATGGCAGCCTTTTGTGAGCTGCAGTTCTGTCTCCTCTAACCTTTCAATATGGTTACCATGCTTTAGGTTACAGGCCATTCATTTGCGGAGGATATAGTCAATATTTACAAGATCACTCATTCTATTGGCTTTTGCTTGTGTTACAGGGAACCAAATGGGAATAACTCTCTTGTGTTTTAAACAGCCTGGCATACAGGTGTTCCTACCTTAGATAAGACAGCGACAGGAAACAAGGCAACCTTCAGGAAGAAACTGTGATATCAGAGTATGGGTCTGATAAGAATTATTCAAATGGGATAGTGAAAACTTTCTAAGCTGCTAGGCAAGCCTAAGGTCTCAAAAAGTGATCTGCTTTGAACACCTAATCTCTCTGTCAGCCGGAAACAGGGATGGTCACATGAGATCATCCGCACACTTTTTATACCACTGATCGTTTTTTTCCAGAGTATTGAGTCCAAGACAATAGCTTAATCTCAAGAACTGCAACTGATTAGAAAGTTGCAGGTTAGAAAAACTGAGGCAGAATAGTGAATACCCTGTGGTACTTTCCACATCTGTTCCTAATGACCAGAACATCAGTCTCCTTAAAGACCAAACCACTGTTCTCATGGCAAGAATAATAACTTACAAGCTTTGGTACAATAATACTATTTAGTAAAGGCTTAATGGCTTCCATTATAAAGCTATCGAAAAACAATCTCAAACTTCTACTGAGCGCCATACCTTAGCTGTATCTGACCTAGGGCTCTTGATAGCTAGTGCAGAGTAATCTGTTTTCAGATATGATATTACACCAAAAGATTTTTTTTTCAAGAATATATCAGAAATCTGGACACCTGGAGTGGAGAAAATCATTCCGTAGCAAGCTGAACAGTCTGCAGACATCAGTTACACTTTTCGCAGTTCTCAAAATATCTCAAAATCTTTAATTACTAAATATTTTCATCTGCTTCTTATTCTATGTGTTGTGTTGGCTACTATATTGAGTACAAAGTTTATACTGAAAATATGAAAAATGTCAACTACTGGAAATGCATTCTTCTTTTCTCTGATGAATTTGAATACTAGACAGAGATCAGTGCAAAATCAAAACGTTAAAAAGAAACTTTGGAAGAGAAAAAAATCTGAGAGGAAAAATGAGTATTTTTTATATGGCATCCATTGTAATGAAGGGTTGTCACCATGCATAGCTCTGTGGTATTTCCTGTTAGCAGCCAAATACCTGTCAGGGTCTCTCTTGTGGAGGGAAATCAGAAATGGTTTGGAGACTATGTTTCAAAGATAAATAAAACAGAAAATGATAATACCTTTTCCACCAGGATTTCTCTAATTAAATAGAGTAATTGATACAATTTAGAAAGCTGTACCTAAGATTACAGCACTTTTTAGTAATTTATTGTTATTTATAGCATCTCTGAGGAACTGCCAAATGAGAGTAGTTATAAATAACTCAGGTAGATAGGTAAATGCGGTAGAGAGACTGAGGAGCAGAGATATCAAGATGCTTTGGGTGAGATTCAAGATGCTTGATTTAAATACCAAGAATAATAACTTAGGAGCCCTTTGGGAGAGCTTACATCCATGTTCTTTGGGCCATTCCACAGCTGTTGCTAAAATTGTGATCATAAAATAATTAAGACAAGCAAATAACTTCCAAAACAGTTCTACACTCCTGCATAATTCAGCACATGCTGCTAACCTTGCATATTGACTTTGCACAATGTTTGTGTTTCAGATGTTCATATTCACTGGTTCAGCTCAGGTTTTGTAACATACATACATATGCTGTTCATGTGGCATTCACAGAGGCTTTTACTTTAGGTATTTAAAGCTTAGCAGGTGATAAATCCACTGGAATCCAAACTGTGCTTTGCATTACTAACTCCCTAAAGACTCCATTGTTCTAGTATTTAAGGTTTATAGAAAATAATTGCCTGGTTTCTCTTCAATGCCTGTAAGTGATTATGTGCTTTACATTCTAATCCTGGCAGATACTGCCAGGAACAGCAGTACAATGTCTATGCGGTAACCCAGTTGCTCGCGTCCATTATCGTTTTTAATTTTTGTCCAAATCCTCATTTCTGCCAAAGAATATATCAGACACAAAGATAAGTCTAGGGAAATTTAACCCTTGCCCCATGTGACTTGTAATGTACTGTAATGTTTTATCACGAGAGTTGCACTTTGCTCAGTTGTGTAAAAAGGAACCTGTCTCCCTGCCAACCCGCTGTGCTGCCCTGCTCGGTAGTGCTGACATCAGAATTACCGGCTGTTTTGCTCTTGGGATTAGCCGCTATTCACTGGCTCGTTCCAAAACTCGGATCATCAGATCACCCTGTAGGGCCAGTGCTGAGAGCTGTGCCGAGCCCGTGTATCTGATGTTTCTCATGCACAGTGTAATTTCACAATGAATGCAAAGGGACAGAGATGCCAGAACGGATCCCATGGGGCAGAAACCATCACATCTGGAGACAAGGCAAGGGCTTATGAGATATAGCAGGAATACCAGATGTAATAGCTAGCCAAAAGACTCACTCCTACTAATAATTTCATCTAGTACAAGTTAATTTGTTCTTAGGCTTGAATACAGGAATTATGGCACCTTATAACTTGCCTTTTAGTTGTTGACAGTACTGCAGCTTGTGGTCATATGAATTATCCCATTAGAAACCTTTGTACTCATGAAATTTCCCGTGACTTCTATTCACAAGCCTGCTGTAACTTTGTGTTTCGCAAACAAGAGCTGTATAATTTTGTGGCACAAGGAAAAGGCTGTAACTATAGCCTTATAAAGGCTATAAATCATGAAATAGATGCTCAAAATCTCAGAGATAATCATGTTTACAACTCCACAGAACAGAAGATTACATTTGTTAGTAAGGCGAAGCATTCTCTAGGCATTTCA
This sequence comes from Crypturellus undulatus, assembly GCA_013389825.1. NCBI lineage: Eukaryota > Metazoa > Chordata > Aves > Tinamiformes > Tinamidae > Crypturellus > Crypturellus undulatus. Next base: position 1,023,342 of record VWPW01002576.1, on the reverse strand, counting down.
AGAGAAAAGACTTCCACTTAGCATGGTCAACAAATACTAATGAAGCTAAAATGTCGACATGCCATTCCCATTCTGAGCAAGTAAAGCAACTAGATCAAAAAATGAAGTGTTTCCCTTCCACTGTGTTCTGATATTCCAGTTTTACAGCCAACCTCTATTTTACTTTGGCAGCTTGTATTCCTTAGACAGACCTTCAGGTCCTGAAAAGAGTGGATGGAATGTGAAGGCAATGGCTCTGCTCCCAGTGTGAAATGGCACTGTTGGAGGAACTGCTCCTGAGGGTGCTGTTTCAGCCCTGCTCCCATGCACTGCTGGCAGAAGTGACGAGGGCCATGGCCTGTGTGGCTTTGTTCTTCTTACCACACTTGTTGCTCAAACTGCTGTAGAAAGAAAGCCCACTTTGAGAAAAGAGGATGTGTGGAGGTGAGGACAGGATTCTTGAAAACAATGGTGCTCCAGTAAGTAAATGTACAGCTCTTAAGAAAAAAAAAATCTACATTTTAGGCTGCTAAATACTAATTTACTATCTGATTTCCAGAAGACTTTTTTCTCTGATTTCCTTATACCCCATATATCAGGTAATTGCTCCAAGTCAGGTTGTGTGCTTGCTGCTGGGCTGTCAGGACAAGTTTGTGGGGCACATAACAAGGGAGACCATCTGCAGGTACATGTTAGAGCCTGGGATCACCTCACAACTCGTGCCCTCTTCCCTCTGCTCCTTCTGTCTTGGCCCTCCTCCCCTCACTTGCAGTGGCTTGTGTTTTTCAGACACTGCACCAAAGCCAATTCAATTTACTGGAATCCAAACAAAATTAACTTGGAAGAAAGGTGAATCATTTTCTGATAGGTTATTCAGTTGGCTTAGACGTGCTGAAGAGCAGCAGGGCTAATGCAAAGGATAGGAGAAGACTATATTCCTGGGACTGGGTGTAGGCAAAGGAAGAGGAGGAGAAGAAAACAAGATCTTTGTGGTAGTAGCAAGCAGGTAAATCAGCTTTGTTGCAGTATTCCCCAAATAACACAAGAATGAGTCCCAGCCATACACAATTCACCTTAAATACCCTCCTGCAAATGTGAGTTTTATTTGCCATTACGGATTTAGCTTTTGCCAAGTGAATATACGTGCATAAATCTGTGGTACAATATTGCAGATTAGCCAGTGCAATAGCAGCAGCTCTGGCTTACTCTAACGGAAGATGGTCAATAAAGGCTGGGTATTTTGTAATCTCATTTCTCAGCTCCCTCCAAGAGATGTCAGCAGTCTGCCTTGCCTGCTCCAGAAGACACTTTTTTTTTCTCCAATTTTTGTTAGTTTGCCTGTCTGTTTTATTTATTTATTTATTTGTTTGTTTCCTATCATATATTTCTGGAAACAGATTGGGTTCTCATCTTCCACTCAAAAATCTGTGGAGAATTATGAAGCTAGCCAGCAAATGAAATGTACTGCCCATGAAAGATTTAACCTGATGCAACTGGAGGGAAAAAAGGAGGGCTAAGGACTGTCAGCAACAAGTAATCACTCCAATATTCAAAGTTTTCTTCAGATTTCCCCAGGCGTTTTCTATTTTTACTTAAGTCAAAGGCAAAATGTCCATTGGCTGTGGTTAGAGGCAGTTTTAATCTCATAAATTTTGAATTGTCATCTTTAAAAAAAAAATCTGAAATAATGAAATGTGATATTATTTCAGAACTGGATTAGTTGTATGATGTGTGGAGTCATCATTCATTGTAATAGATACTCTGCCTTCTTGCATGGCATTAGTCAAGCCATCCACTTTCAGGAATCTTCTAGATGTAATAAGCTAATAAAAATGCTGTTAAGGATTTAAGAGAAGAGTCAATTCTCCTGTGTGCATTCCTGTAGCAATTGATATGGCCATGAATTATAGGGAAGATCAGAGAGAATTTCAGGTTTTCAGCTTCACATTTCACAATGATGCTGATACCCTTAGGTATTTTTCTGCCTTTGCAAACATACCCTACTCAGACAGTCAGTCAGTCAGTCACTCAGAACTGTGTCAGCCTGAGGACATTGGGATAACTATGCCCAGGACGGTACCTTTTCTGGGGCTAAGCTGGAGGATGAAACAAGCTGTGCCCTGTAAGGGCTCTGGGGTAATTGCTGCAAAATGCAGGGGTTCAGGGTTGCATCAGGAACTTGTGAGAAGAGAAGGAAGAGTGTTCCAGTCAATGCAACTAGAGGTCTCTGTCTAGATTTTGTCTCTATCCCAGTCACTCACAGTCTAGGAATGGGCTGTCCTCCCCATGGAGTCATTCCCCAAAGAACACTACAGTATATGTGTAACCACCAGATTTGAGAGGTGTTTGCTGGTAAGGGAATCCTGTTTCCATTCCAGGTACTGGATGAGGCTGAGAGGTGTCAAACACGGAACCATCTGGTCAGCACGTTGGATGATTGCAGCCTCCTGAATCCGTCTTCGCAGATGGAGGTGGCAATTTCACCCAAGCGTTTGTGGCCTAGATTCATCAAGTGATGAGTATCCAAGGAAGTTTTCATATAGCATAACCCCCAGCTCTACAAATTTTCATGGATATTGAAGGGCTTCCCAAGAGAAACTGTAAAAGTTTTGTTACCATAAGAAACACGACATATTTCCCACCTTGTCTTGTTCTTAAAGTGACCATAAGAAAAAAATAACACGTGTCAAGCCTTATTTTGTTCTCAGCAATGATAAACATTTTCATCACTGTTTTCTAAAAACAGGCTTTCTTAGAGATAGCAAGGATGAAAACTTGCAGCTACATAAAAGTTTTCCACAATAAAGGGTTGTTGAAGGAAGGATCTTCTATAGGAAACTGCTAGACACCTTGTACAAAAGGTATTGCCAGCTGTGTAGTTAAAAAACACTAGACATAATCAAAATTTTTGGTCCCTGGCCTCATTTTGGCAATCATAGAATCACAGAATGCCTAAAGTTGGAAGGGACCTCTAGAGATCGTCTAGTCCAACCCCCCTGCACACGCAGGGCCACCTAGAGCACGTGGCGCAGGGCTGCATCCAAAGGGGTCTTGAAGATCTCCAGAGAAGGAGACTCCACAACCTGTCTGGGCAGCCTGTTCCACTGAGATCTGTCACCCTCACTGTCAGGAAAATTTTCCTTAAGTTCATGTGGAACTTTTGGTGCTTCAGTTTGTGGCCATTGCCTCTGGTTCTGTCAGTGACCACCAGTGAAAAGAGGCCAGCCCCATCCTCCTCACTGCCTCCCTTGAGGTACTTACAGACACTGATCAGGTCCCCTCTCAGCCTTCTCTTCTCCAGGCTGAACAGGCCCAGCTCCCTCAGCCTCTCCTCACAGGGCAGATGTTCCAGGCCCCTGATCATCCTTGTGGCCCTGCGCTGGACTCTCTCCAGCAGCTCCACATCCCTCTTGTACTGGGGGGCCCGGAACAATGAAATGTTATTTTTCCATTAGGCTTATCACTTCACTTTCCCACTATAAAGTAAGCATTGCTTAGCTGTTCAAAATACATACACCTGTATTTATAAAGGAAGCAAGTTTTTGCATTTCAGATTCCTGCATTGGTAACTTGTCCCAAGACCACAGAGAAGCTCTCTGGCAGAATCAAAAATAGAGAAACCTGAGAGAGGAGTCAGGAAACAGAAAGTCTCTTGGTACAGAGGGAAATGTTTTCTTGACTGCATTAGGGATGTCGTCTCTTTTAAATACTCTCATCCTTTTGAAATACAAGGAAATACATGGATAAAAGCACTCTTCTTTCTTGTTCTGTGTATATCTGTGTACTTTACTACAGTTATACATAGCCAGTAAAACATGTTTATCATAAATAAGCTACATCACTGCATAAGTCAGCAGCAGTACTATGAAAATCAGACCTTTAATTAGTTGCTAGGCAGAGCTAATGTGATTAGCTTTGGAAAATCCAAAAGGATCAAATCTTAAGAAAATAAGTGAATAGATCCATTCTGAGTTCATTTTGTTTTTCTGCTGACATATTAATGAAGGCAGCCAGAAGGATATGGACTTTATTCTGGGGGAAATTCTGTTTGCACTGGAATGTGATTGAACTATGGCATGTTACCTCACTGTGATAATAACCAGGTCACTCATTCAACATCCATAGTTTGTAATTCAGTGTCAGGTGAAACACTGGCACAGCCTGTCAGCATTTCATCCTGGTGTTAATGTATTATTTCAAGAGGAGTACAAGGGGCAGCCTTCTGGAATGTGAATAGATTACTACCTTTAATGACGACATATTAGCTTTAAGTTGCCTGATTTTCCAGGTGGCACCTGTTCTTCCAAAATGACTTTAATTCCATGTTTGAATTGAAGGATCAGCTTTGCCACATACTTTGCCACTTTCCTACCAAGTTTGAGGCCCTAAAATAGATAATTGTGACCATTGAAGTTTTCTCTTCTGACTAGTGAGCTGGTTTATTTTAATCCTGTGCATTGTGAATTATTTCTAAAAACTTCAAGTGGAAAATCCAAACGTAAACAGACATTTAATGCTTGAACAGCTTGCACAACAGTTTAAGGAGAAAGGTAGTTCCAGCAGCTAAGCTAACAGGAAAATCTAATGCTCGAGGGGAGAAAGTAAGAGCCTTCAAGATAGACACCTGAGACCTCAAGATAGACAGAATGGCAGCGCCAGGGAGTTTCCCAGGACTTCACCATCCCAGGCCCCTTCTGGCCCTGGAGTCGCCTCAGCAGCCGAGCGGCTGCTCTGGTTGCTCCTGTGAGCACGGAGAGTGCCCTGGTCTTTATTGCCTAAAACTGCTAATCCATTTCACAGAGGAGGAAATGAGAAGTTCTCAAGTTGCTCAGTCACTGGGAATTTGAAACCTAATTAAAATAACGTCTGAAAGAGTAAAAAGCTCCGAATACCATGTAATAGAGTCCTCCCCTCTCCAAGTTTAGGATGAATTTCATTCAAATTTGAAAACAGACTTTGTAATATTATTCGAAATTGGAAACTCTCAGGTAATTTTTGTGTTAGTGCTAAAAATCTCTGTAAAAAAGCCCAGGAGCATGTCTTTCTTCATAGAGTACGATGGGGGTCATGTACCATGTGCACTTCTATAATGTGAAAGTTCCCTGTAATTTCTGTCCAGTCATGCTGTCTTGGCCTTGTTTCACATGAGCAAACTTGCTAGCAATCCAATAACTTTATATTTGCACATTATACTAAGCATGAACCACTGGGAACTACGTGGCCCTGGCATAGTCTAGCATTGCACAACTCTCGTGTGCTATCAACCCAGGAAAGCTGACACTTGCTCACTAGGGTAATAAGTAACAGTACTGAATACATTGGAGAAGGCCTTCATTTTATTGAATTGCATCTCCTTCTAACGCAATATAAGGAGTCTTGTCACTTTCCTAGCTATTTAGACCTATTTTAAATCTTTATCTTAATACTCCAATTTTAACTGACACAAAACTTGATTTCTGCAACTCTTGGTTGACCCAGCGACTGAAATTGGATTTCTGCAGGTCATTTTCCTCGGAGGAGGCTCCTTTGGCAGAGGGGTCTGTGCTGTGGGCTCATCCCCTTCCTCATCCATCCGTCAACAGAAATCTTGGCTGGTGGCTTCAAGAGAAAAACCTTGAAACTTCTGCAGAATAAGTACTTTTGGAGTCCCAGGACTCTTAGTCGTCACTTCCCCTCAGAGCAACCATTACACTTGCCACCCCTATGACTTGCCCAGACCCATCACTGAAGCAGTCAAATTCCCTTCACTTCCCTGAGGCAGAGAACTGTGGGCGGCTGCTTTGGGGAGGGCGAGAAGCCAGTTGAGGTCGCACGTGATGTTGTTGAACTGTCATTAATCCAAATCACTGCCAAAAGATGTGGAGCTCCCTCCCTGACCTGCGCATTCCTGCCCTCTCCCTTGTGTGTTCTCCAGTGCAAAGCCCTAGCACAAGGTGGGTTGCGTGAGACAGCCAAGCTTGTGGGAGGCTCTTCTCCAGGGACAGCGATACCCATGTTCACCAAAACCTTCTGGCCCTCCTTGCCCGTCCCTCTCCACCAAGATCTTCCAGCCCTCGGGGAAGCCTGCCCGGCCCTCCTTGCTCAAGTGCACATGGTACCCACACAAGCAGCCAGCTCGAGGGGAGGTTGTGTAAACGGCTGCAGGAAGGGGCATGTGACAAACCAGGCTGAGTGTGGAAAGCGACATGGAGGAAAAGCTGGAAGGTGCCCCCAGCCCCGCTGAGCAAGAGTTTCACGCATTGGGAGTTTATTGTACAGCCAGGTGATTCAGCCCTCCTTTTCACGATGAAGTTAAATAATGTGGATTTTTTTCTTTTCTTTCTTTTTTTTTTTTTTGCACTGAAAAACAAGTTCAATAAATGCCCTGCAGTGCCGTGGTGCACTTGGGTACCTGAACAGTAGCTTTTGCTGGCTAACTCCAGGCTCCCACACCCCAGCTTACCAGGTTGAGCTCAAAATGGGGCACACAGAGGAGAGTTGCAAGGTCCTTTACAGGCTAATGGCCATTTTTCCCCATTTCCAACATGCAACAACTAAATATTCTCTTATTCTCTCTTCTCTCGCATCCTCTCACTTTCATCATTCTCTTTGTGGTTAGAAGAATGTATGTTAATTCCTGGAAGACCTTGCAAAAGACAAAAACAGATAAGTGAACTAAGAGAGGGAATAGCAGTCCGTATGTATAAAGTCAACTTTGTAGTGCTTGTAGTTAAATATCACATAGTGGTTTTATGCTGGGAAGGCAGTGGTGACACCAGGGCTGGAGTGCCTTGCTTTAGTGCCTGCCCTCATCTAGGGGTGATGNGCAGTGGTGACACCAGGGCTGGAGTGCCCTCATCTAGGGGTGATAAGTAGGTGAAAAGGGCTCAAAAAAGAGGCAGAAAGTGTTCTGAAGTGTGGGAAAGCTGCAATATAGACATTCTGCTCTTTAACCTGTTAAAGAAATAAATGTACATTTCTGAATTTTAATTTTTCAAAGAAAAAAATGATGTTCTTAATTTGCTCTCTAATTTAATGTGCATTTGTGAATTTTATGCAGGAAAAACTGGGTGCTGTTTTATGAGATTTATGGTGTGGGACCTTAATTATTTAAACTTGATGAGCAGGCATAGAATCTAAAACAGACTGAGCAGATTGAACAGATTCACAACAAATAATTTATTCATTGAATTTAGCATCTTCCTCTGTGGAAATAGCCACAAATCTATTTTTATTTTCTCACACTTCTCTAATGCTTTGTAATTTTTCAGATCCTAGGGAAGGAAGGCTTAGGCAATCATACTGCCTATTCATCTGTCCCGCTTTAACAGCTTTTACACCAATTGCTAAAGTTAAACATCATGTAATAGTGTGACACACATAATTCTCAAAGGAATTATGGTAGGATTAATTTCACCTAAATTTAGACTTGTACAGTATCGATGTCTTCATCTGAGACAGTCACCTTGGTTCTCCTCAGAGTTAGCAGAGACCAGTTGGCACTTTTAACATGATTCAAGTGACCTAATTTAGACATCTATTTTGGGATAAGATGAACGACAGACCAAGAGTGCCTATTTCTCTCTATTGCTTAGCAGAGATGATCATCTGGGGTGATGAACAGTGGAACTGTGGAATTTTCTACAAGTCTTGTGAAGGCAAGACCTGGTTAAGAAATAAAATTGAAATTACTGTATCCACCGAGGCAAAAGCTGAAGTGAGAGCTCAACAGGAGCTGCCGTGTTTGGCAGCAGGCCAGTTGTGTTGTAGATGTTAGGCCACCAGCCAGCATGTCCCCTGGTAGGGACTTGGGGGAGCACATGGCGCTTTCACTCGGTGAGGACCCAGAGGAGGCAAGCAGAAGAGTGCTGGGGAGCTGAGCGGAAAGTCATACAGAGCACTAGCACTGGGGGATCTGCCAGGGCTGCTGTGGCAGGTGATTAAGACACCAATTCGTAGGAAACAAGGACTCACTGGATCCACTGCTGACAAAATTAATTGCTTATTCCTCTGAACTGATCACAACCCTGCATGCTGAGCAGCCAAGATAGCTCATAGAATAACCTGTTCAGCCTTCAGAGCTATCTGTGATCAGCTCATGAGGTGAACATCATTTTCAAACAAGCATTTTGGGTTTTTTTGCTCGCAGGAACCCTCTTCTCTGAAAATGTCCCTGTAAACACACTTACTCTTTTTCTGAGACATCCTTCGCCTACTGCGGTCCTGGTGATGGTCAGGCAGGTGTTTTGCTGAGGCGCTGCCAGAGGGGCATGACTGAGCACTATGCACAGGCGGGGCCGCCTGTGGCGACAGCATCTCATGAGAGGGAACAATAAGCTAGAAAGGCCCATGCACGTTCTCAGAGGCCTTGCTAATCCCTGCCCTGTCAGTGAGTGAAAAGAGTCATCAGCACCTTAATAACCTTAATAACAATTTGTGCCTTGTCATGGTGACTTTCAGCATTTAATAAGGCCAGGCAATTCCTGAGGTCGCTGCCTTAGTTAAAAAGCAATTGCTCCCACCAGCATTTTCTTTTGAAGATCACTCATTAATGACTATTTATTTTGTGGTTTACTTTCTGGAAATAACTCCATTCATGTTCACTTTTTTTTTTTCTTTTTTTTTGTCCTCAGTAAAGCATAACTCATTAATGCTCTTTTTCAGAACACAGCTGAGATAGTGAGTGATCTCGTTGCTTACTCCAAGCCAGCGGTGGGTCAGTGACTCACTGGAATGGCACTTCCAATAGTGACCAGTTCTTGTTTAGATTTCATTCCAGGAAAACCAAAATAAGTAATAGAGGCTGGGAGAAGAGCTTCAAAAGCACCCAAACAATCATTCCTAATCAATGCTATTCAGAGTTTGGTTGGGTTTTCTGCTGAATGTGACCACTGTATCCTCTTTTCATGTTCAAAACAAAGTGATTACCAGCAAATGCAGAAGTCTGTGAAGGAAAAATACTAAATTTCCAAGCGTAAGTAGAATAGGAGAAGGAAGTTCAGCCCCCATGTGATCTTCCTTCCCCTATAATCTTTGTTTTAATGAATTTAACCACCACCTAGTAACCCCTGCTCTGCTCTGGGCTGATGTGATTTGAAAGCACTGTGATGAGGGTGACAGGGGAGCCTAACAACGGGCCATGAATTGTCTCAGTAACAGGAAAACCATGACAGCTGTCGGCAAACTGAAATTGCACAGTGGAAACAACATTTTCCTCTTTTCTAGATTGTGAATTTTAGTTGGAGTGAGCTGGTCATGTTACTGTATTCCTGTAAAAAGTCTGTATCTGTAAGCAGTTTCTGTGCTTAGTTTCACAAAGCTCAGGGCACTTTATATTAGAAAAAAGAAGAAATACCAAGAGGTCAGAATCTGTTCAGGTAGGATTTTCTTTGATGGTGTACAACTGTAGGAAAAGGACATTGCAAATCATATGGAAAGGGCAGGGGATGGGAATTTTATTTTAGAGAGCTCCAAGTGAGTCCACATACTCACGAGCACCAAGACATGTGCGTTCAAGGAGTCTGAAAGGGTCAGGGAGTCCTTGTGTGCGATACGGAGAACTGCTGCTCTTGGGGCCTCACCACTTGGGTTAATCCTGACAGGCAGTGCTGCACTGTTGCTTCAACAGGCATCTTACACCCGTCAGGAGTGAGGTTGCTGTTATGATGTGATTTTTTTGGCTCATCATCTTGTTTACACCACCCTCCATGAATCTCAGGAAAGGTTACTGCTTGTTGGCCGCGGTTGCTCTTTTGGGGTGGTACCTTACCTGTCTTCCTGGGGCAGTGGTGGAAAGCAGCATGGGCACAGGATGCGCCATAGCCCTGCTGCCGCCCACCTGCCACCCGGCGCTGGCCGTCTGCCCAGGGGGACCTCGCAGCCCGTGCCTTCGCCGCTCTGCTTTGCTCTCCGTCATATCCTTCATTACCAACATCGATGGCTCTTTTACCCTTGCTTCATCTGGTGCTCTCACATATCTTCATTCCAACTTCACCCATAGGTATCAACATTTTTTCATCTTTGAACAGTGAAGGAGGGCATCCAGTTGCCTTCCAGTGCCATCCTTGCAAAACTTGGGATTATGTCAGTGGCTTCACTATTCAGCCATCTGCTGTGGACTGGAGTTAAGAAGGCTTGAAAGGGGGTTTGAAGCAGTGAGCCACCTGTGCACATGTTCTGCACCAGCTTTTGGCTTAATAACCCTTGCAGCTCTTACTCTTCCTTATCAAGCTTTGTGGTTTATTAAGCCTAGTAGATTAATATCTTCATAATGGTAGCTTGTAGCTTCAAAATTTAAACTGTTGGTGAAAATTATTTCAGATTGCCCTGAAGTGAGTAAAAGAGAGCATGTGGGATTCAGCAAGCAATAGGCACAACAACCTCAAAGCAAAACTTCAGGACAAAAAATCTTCAAGCACAGAGTTAGATGCAAATTCTAGAGTGGAAATGAGTACACAATGAAGACCCTTATAGTACTTTGGTTACCTATAGCTATGTGCAAATATGCTTGGTGTCTTTCTGGGGCAGATAGATGGCAGATAGAACACCCCTGCTGTTAAAATAGGGCTGGACATTTTAGCGTGAATCATGAGAGTACAGTCAGTAAAGTGTACAGAGCAGCTCAGCTCATCCTACAGCAGAATCTCCGTGGTGACTGAACAAATCACTTATAGGCTTCTTAGACTGCATTGGCTATAAATGGAGGTTAAATATCTAGTGCATATGTAGATAGTAATTTTAAGTGTCCTGACCTTGTGTTGCCCTCAGTGTGAGAAAAGGCAATGCTGATCACATTCAGTGTGCTTGTTTCATAAGAACAGTGGCAGATATGAAAATATTTAAGTTACCTAACAGATAGTGCCAGTAACTACTCAATTTTGTGACTTGCATGACTAATCTGGCCTTTCATAAGTGGTCTGTCCTTCTAAAGAGATATGATCACATGGGAATTCTTTGAGCACTCATTTCTCATATGAACGGATCCAACTTCTGGTGGTGTGACCCAAACTTGGATATCTTGCTGCTTGGATGTTTATACTGCTTCTTCTGTGTGAAACAATCTCTTTTCTATGACTCTCAGCAAGAATTTCAGTTCAGGAGATATGCATATCTTTTGTTTCAAAGGGTGGTTTGATAAAGAAGTATTTAAGATCTTGCTAACAAGCTTGAAGTGCTATTTATTACTCACACAGAAATGCCCTGCATTGAGTTCTAATAAATACATGGGTAACAGTCTCTGCTTTGAGTTGCTTTCCATTTTTGCAAGGCTTCTTTGGGAACTGGAGTGCTTTGCTATTCCTCTGAGCCAAAGCTTCAGTCTCTCAGTCAGAAAAGCTGATCTGTCAGTTCTGACACTGTGACCAAGGTGTCTGGTTGCCAGAACTTGTTTGGCTCCAGCAATGAAGCAGAGAGACCCTGAAATGTCCCTGAGGGCGGCGCGGGCTGCTCCGGAGCACTGGCTGTTGTTCCAGCGCGCGTGAGCTAATGGAAAGCAGAACATTCTTATTCCAGCGAGGAGTAATTCACGCGCTGACCCCTCCGGTGCGAGCAGTGACCAGTGTAACAGCTTCAGAGCAGCAGCTCGGCCAGAAATCTGTTGGCTGCGTCACTCTCCCAGCAGCATGGGAGAGAACTATTTTTCCCATCTGCTGAACTTGTGTAATTTCAAAAATGTATCCATGTTGCACTGTGCCGAATGGGGAAAGTGAAAAAAAAAATCCTGCAAGTGTTGTCCTGGAACAGCCAAGAGATTAATACTGAGGATGTTGCTTTGGGAGGCAGGGAATGAGTCTTTCCAGTGGTGGTAAATGTTAAAATATTTGCACAGGCTGTGACAGACCTGACAGAGGATATTGAGAAAAAGGCATTTTCAAACAGTTTGGGCTCACACCACGTATGTGGAATGTCCCAATAAGAGTCCTCATCTGAACTGAAAAGACAAAAGACCCAAATCCAATCCAGGAAGGGATGAGTGTGTTTTTATTGACTTCTGTGGGGATGATGCTCTCTTGTGGTGACTGGAAATTCATCCTGGAGCCAAAAAGCCTTTACCTGATGGAAAAATGTTGCCAAACTGATGCACTGCTATGAACTTTGTTTTCAATCAGTCTGGATTTTCCAGCCTATCTGTATTAAATGATAGTCCCCATGTTTCATATTATTAATTAGGAGCCTCCTGAGTTGTAGCCTTTTCCCCCACAAACCCATGCAGGCCATAGGTAGGTATGAGGTGATGAAAAGTGGTCAGGCCACTGTTAACAAACGTATCTTAACTATTAACTATTTTGACTTCCTCTCTTGCCGCCCAGCCACCAGCCTTCCTGGCCTAAGAGGTCACCTCACTGTCGGATTCCTCCGTCCTGTCCTCTGGTTTCTGCNTTCAATCAGTCTGAATTTTCCAGCCTATCTGTATTAAATGATACTCCCCATGTTTCATATTATTAATTAGGAGCCTCCTGAGTTGTAGCCTTTTCCCCCACAAACCCATGCAGGCCATAGGTAGGTATGAGGTGATGAAAAGTGGTCAGGCCACTGTTAACAAACGTATCTTAACTATTAACTATTTTGACTTCCTCTCTTGCCGCCCAGCCACCAGCCTTCCTGGCCTAAGAGGTGTTTTATCACCTCACTGTCGGATTCCCCGGCCTGTCCTCCGGTTTCTGCCAGCACCTGGCTCTCCCTGAGACCACCCCGGCCGGGTGGAGCTCTGCTCCAACTGCTGCTCCTGCCGGTCTCGTCAACGGCAGGATATGGTTCCCAGGCAAGGGGGCAGCCTCCCCGCTGCCTCTCACCCCTTCAGGGTAACTGGACATTAACTCAATAGCAGCAGGATGGCCCAGTCACTTCCCAGGCGGTCCAGAAGGCAAAGCGGGCGCGGAGAGCTCCCTTCTCCGTTCTCCTGGTGCCCTCCAGCGTCGCGCGTCAGTAACAGCTCCGTGGAGCAGGTCTCTGAAGAAAAGATCCTGCACACATCGTGTAAATAATAGTTTATTGGAAATCTTTGAGGGTCAAACACTGAGTTAAGTATCACAGCCAAAAAAAAAAAGAAAAAAGGTTGAATTTGCATAAAATGGTACTTAGATTAAAATGACTTTATCTTAGATCAACTATTTTTTACTTGTGTAAGCAGAATTTAATCACTCAACTTCCTTTAACTTAGACTGAGAAGGACAGGCATTCATTTTTAATTCAGGAAATTCACTGTGTTCATGGTGTCTGAGTAGCTATCCTGGAGCGCCTTATCAAAGAACATGCCTTATAAAGCACATACTGTTTGCTCTTTACTTAAAATACAACATTTCCCTATACAGAATGAATACAATGATTTGTTCTTTGGTTTAGGCGAAGGAACAAGAGTTACAGACAATCAGACTTTTTTTTTTTATTATTTCTTTTTGTTCAGATAAGTAACTTCTAACAAAATTACAGTCTGACTCAAAAGTAAGGCAATAATACACATTATTTCCACTCCAGATACTTGGTTGTTTTCAAGATTATATCCAGAAGATGATGGACCTGCCAGCTCAGAAACAACTTTTAAACTATTGTGACTTGAGTGTTTGTTTCTCTCTTTTCTTTACAGATAAACCCTGGGTGACCATCTTGACATTTGCTCTCAATACAGGGCATCATTCACAGCAAAGTGTGAGACAATCCAAGATTCAAGTCCTCTGAAGATGGCTAGGCAATGCTTAACTGATGTAACCTCCACACCTTGTGCTTGCTGGGCAGAAGTTCTGCACCTACTTTCCCCAAATCTTTTGCTTTCCGGTTAACATCACTAGTGGTTAGAAACACAGGTTATGGAAAACCTTTTTTCCTTAAGAATTGTTTTCTCCATGTTATTTACATCTGATACATTCTCAGATAGTTTTCAGGAGGTAACAATATTTGCTCCTGCTATCTAGAACTAGTTCAGACATTGCTACTTGGATAGATTTCTCCTCTCATTGAAATAATACCTGTACTTGGCATTTGAGTAGGTTTGTACAAGAGCTTGCAATGGGTTATTGGAATAATACAAGAACAGCAAAGATAATTTTGATAAAACAATTGCTTATATAAGCTATTTACAGTAAGTTGTATCAATTACATCCCATTTCATGTTTCTTACATTTAGTAGGCCTTCTTGGATAATGGCTTGAGTGCTATCATTAGGATTTCACTTTCTTGTAGAAATGATGCTAAAAATGCAGGGGGATTCTTCTCTTTTTCTCATCCAACTCTACATGTCAATCAACAAGAATATATTAATCAGAATGTATTCATCAACTATAGAAAAGATACTACAGAAAAATCTAATTCTATTAATTTTTCATGCTGCTTGCTTTTGGATACAGACTTATTATCATTATAGAGTTTAAGCTAGCTGGTAAATGGACAATTCTTTGTCTAGTTAAGACACTGGGATCAGAAAAAAAAGTAAAACAAGAAATATTTCCCTTACACAAAAGGGTGTTTAATTTATTGATACTCTCCAAAAGAAAAGGATCTATTTATACAGTGCTTATATTCCCATTATATTCTTATATTCTCCTTGTAATATTCTTATATTGTATTTATACAGAATCTTATATTCCCCAGACTTATGTTTGGAATTCTTTTAAAGGAAATTACAGAAAAGGTTAAACTGTGAATAGTAATGACTTCAGTTCCTACACACTATCCCTTTGCACACATATTCATTGCATACAAAATCTAAGTCTGGGGAACATAAGATTTAGTAAACATTAGTTCCATATTTTCGCCTAGTATGACATCCTTACAGAACAGCAGTTTATGACCTTCTGCTATGAAAGAAAATATTGTTTAAAATGACCAGTTGATGCAACTTTCTTTTTTGTGATTGTTGTATGTATTTTCTGAGATTGTAGGTAAGATACAGGGTAAGTTTCATCTCCCCTACCTTTAGCCACGTGGATTAGATGTCTGGTCTTGTCTACTTGTCTAGATTTCCTCCATGCTCCATGGTGAGATGCAGCAGCTCCTGAAGGTGATGTGAGTTCAGGTGAAGTGAATTGTCTCCATGCACATTATCTGTACCTCAGGGCCCACAGCTGCATATACCTACAACCAGGTTTGCCTAAAGCATTACCCTCAGGACTTTGTGTTTTTACATATATGCATATCTGATACTGAACTAAGCACATTTCCTGTAGTACCTAGTAGTTGTGTCTATTTTTTTGAAAAGTTGATCATCAGCCAAAATATAGATACAGTAGATCTACTTTTTATTTCCCCTAAGAAAACTAATGCTTAGTTGCATTCGGAGGCAACTGGTTTGCCACTAAATCTATACTATCTTCTTTCTGTTCGTAAAGTCCAGCTACAAATGAGCCCATTGTATTCCACTTCTAATGAATTACGTTTAGTTACACATCCATGGCATCCTCGGTCTTTACAACAGAAAGTGACTCACTCGGTCAATCCTTTTGCCAGCTCTTGATGCTGCAGTAGCAACTCCAGCTTTGCACTTATTGCACAAAAATTGGCATTGATATTATAGGAGGAAATAGGTCACTTGCCTTCTGTTTCACAGTTCTAAGTAAATACTGCCTTCACCTGGCCAGATGGGCCGGCCACCAGGAATTGCTTATGGCTCTTCAGCTAGTGGTGGGACCTAGTCATGATCTCACTGAAGTTGGTGGCAAAACTAATTCTATGTTTATTTTTTCCCCTGGCATTTAGATGTTTTTAATTCCAATAATGTTTCTCATAGAATCAAAATGAAATTGCTTGTCAGAAATCTAATCTATCATGCTTTCTACTAGGCATGAGTATTAAAAATAAAGTGACATTCCTTGTTAAAAAGAAAGCCATTGTCTTTGTGAAAAAATGAGAATGTCAGGATAAAAGTGGCTCCAGTGTCATACTGCATAACTTCATATAAAGGTATGACGGGTGTGACATGTAAAGTATAACAGACATTCCCAATTAGCTGATATGAAAGCAAAATTCAGCATGAGTCTCAAAAAACAAAGGATATTTGAACTGTAATATGGATTTAGCCATATGGAAATGCACCTTCAAACATACTTTATAATAATTTGTTTGCTCCATATGTTAACATTTTATTTAAATCATACAACAAAAGAAATGCTGATATGCTATTATATCCTCTTAACACCTGCTACCCTATAAATCGTAATATTTTAACATTATGTTCTTGCATTATATTTGTAGATTTTTTTAGTTGAAATATGTTCCCTTGTGCTACTGCATTCCATCATAAGAATGTGTAATTAGAAAACCTACTTATACAAGCAAAATGTCTAACACCTGCAAACTGGGAAAATGTTCTACATAAATAAGTTAAATTCTTAACTTTTCATGTTGACAACAGCAGTCACAGCATCAACTAGTGTAACATCCAGTATATGTTTGTTTGTGTTCCCATTCTTAACAGCAACCAAATTCAAATAAGAACTCCTCATATATTTGCTCGCTTATAGAAGAACTACATTTTTATTGCTTTTTTTACATTTCATAGGGACAACAATGAACTCATACTAGTTTTTGCATGGCACAATTCATCCTCTGGTATTATCTGTCTCTCTAATACAAGCTACATAGAATTCCATGTATTCCCCTTTGTTCTGTAGAGAACTTCTAGGAACAGAGCTCCGAGCAGCGCCACAGTTTCTAAGGAGCATTAATGACTAATTTTTCACTCTTTTCTCCCAACAGGCATTCCAGAGTTTATCCTTTTCTTTATTGTGCCCAGCAACTATGAGATCCTTTGAAATAAGTTGCAGATGAGCTTTATGTACTGTGTCAATCTGTGCACCAGTATCTTTATTGGTGCCCTGTGGGATAGTTGTTCAATACATGAGAAGGAAAAAGTTTTTAAAAAGGGACAACTTACCATTTATGTAATAGTCCAGTGTGACTACACCAGGGTGGAGTCAGAGTGCAAATGGCTGCTTTACACTTTTTGATTATTTATACAGAGTTTTTGACAAAAAGAATGGGAAGATTTATTGACAAAAAGTCATGAGACTGTAGTAGGGCTGATGATTGGTTTCAAGGTCATTCTCCAAATATGTGGATTCAGAATTCAAAACAAATGTCTCTGCGTGGGTAAACCCAGGTTACAACAGACTGAGGATTCAGTGCAACTCAGAATTCCAGTTACAGTCAATCACAAACTGAGTCTTGCTTTTCATCAGAGAGGCTCAGTCAGCACAAAGCAAAGGCTGCTTATTGAAGGCCGCTTGTAGAAGCAGATACTTCCCTTCAGTGCACATTTCCCCAAAATCCTTGAGAAATGGCAGCTAAGTCTTCATCTGTTGACTCTGCTATGTGGCTGTTTTCCCTTTCTCATGTGGAGGCCCTCGCATGCATTGCACAAAAAGCCTGGGCACCTACGGAGCAGTTCATTGGGTATCTGTCCCCTAAGAGCTAGTCATGACAGGGAAATCTAGTCTCTAAAATTTTCATGTGCCTTCATGGTAAGTGGGCAGCTGAATCCGTTGATCATGGATGATCCGTTGATCATGGATCCATTGGCCATGTTGGCTTTCACTGGACTTTGATACTTATCATCCTATGTATTTACTTCTTGAAGTCTGATTCTCCAAAAAGAAACACATCGGAATGACTGTATATAAGAGAAGTCCTACTGAATTTTAGAAGGTATTTGCGCTCATACAATTATTTGTGTGATGATAAGGTCTGCACCTCGAATCCCCAAACTCAGCTCTTACTAAGGCAAAGCTCCCTCTAAAACAAGAGCAGGTTTTGAAGGATTTAGGACTGCAGAATCAACTAAGTAAAGTTTGAAGATTATATAAAGGATGGTCTTACTCAGTCATTTCATTCATCATGTACTTTTCTTGGCATAAACTGCCTTTGAAAATTGGAACCTGGCACACTTTTTAACATTTCATAGTTTTGGTTGATGCTAAAGTAGTCTGCTTCCCTCTTTGACCAGTCACAACTTGGCCCTTATCATACTCTGATTAAACCATGGATGATCTTCTGAGTTCACTCCAGGAAAGATTAAATGATCAGAGCTCATCTAGATAAGAACTAAATCCTTACATCATAACTTTCCAACATTACATTTCTCTCTCATGATTTTATAACATACACACCTGTACAAGCATGATGAAACAAGAAAACAAAGTATTAACTGTTTCACTCCTAGACTGAATAAAGATTATTTTCAGATTCAAATTCCACTGAAGTACAGACGTTATAGACTATAAAATGCAGAGACATAAGAAACTTCAAACATAACTGCATGTACTTTTATACTTTTTTTTTCTGTAAGTATAGCATTAAAGAAGATCCCTATGTTGTTTTTGCAATCTGCCTCTTGTGTAGTTGGAATCTCTCTGCTGTACTTGATAATATTTTCACAGACAGTACTTCCCAAATTGCATTTAAAATTTTATTTTTTACAGTGCTTCCAGTTCAATTGAGCTGTTCCTAGTAAATATTTGGAGAGTGAAAATATTGTGCTGGACAAAGCCAGAAAACTCTTCCATTACACATAACATACAAACCATTTTTCACAGTTCTAATGAAACAACATTATACATAAATTGTCATGACTAGGGCAGTACATTGATATGATCAAGATAATATTAAGTTCAGCAGATATTTTCACATATTAAGGACCAGATCCTGGCTCAATGCACAGTTGAACCCTAAAGTGATATTTAAAGAAAATAATGAAAACAATATAAAGGCACACTGTGAATGCTATATGGATAACAATACTATTTGTTCATTTACCTAAGATTTTTGGCCTGAAGTACATACATAACTTGTGCAATGGCAGGAATACGTGGCCAGTTTGGCTTGACTCTTGCTCTAGGACCAAAACTACTTTTTCTCGTAGCGAAGGGCAGTGGAAGCAGAGAGAGATCTTGCTCTGGGTATGGGCTGGTTGGGCAGCCTTCTGTATGCGTTGCTCTGCCAGAATGTGACCAAGAAAGTGAAATCCTATCCATCGTATGCAGCCATTCCAGTGAAGTCAATTGGACTTTTTTTGTAAGATAGACAGGACTTGGCCCCCAAAGTTTTTAACCCTTTAAGTAGTAGACGGTATTTCATTGCACTTAGCCCGTCCTTCACAAATAGCTATTGGGAAGCAGAAGACCATTGGTAACATAAAGGAAATGCTGGCTCGCAAAAGAGGAAAGCTTGCAACAACACCTGACTGCTCGCATCATTTTAGCACTGAATTCCTAACAGGAAAGAGAGGCACATGTGTGTGACACAATTTCATCTCATATTTATCTGAGGCCAAAATGTTTTGTTATTCACTCCCTAGATGCTCATTTAATGGATGACTTAGAAACACTAACATGTGCATATGCAGATATAATTGGAGATATGTGTGTGTGGTTTTATTGGCCTGGATGGATAAGCAACTGCATCCAATGGAATTTTAATTTTACAAAAATTATTGGAACGGATGTATTTTTCAAAGACCTTCTTAAATACTTCCGTATGCTATATTCAGTCATGACTTTGGGAAAAGAGAAATTGTGCCCTCATCAAAGAAAATGCTTTCCCTCACCAAAGAATGCAAGAACAGCATTTTCGGATTTTAAACAAAACAATCTTACTCTGCTATAGAATTTTGTATTTTGTTGGGTGACTGTGAATCTGAATTATTATTCATCTGAATTAAAGATAAGAAAGATTAAGTATATACACTTTACATTAGTCAAACCTATATGACAGCACTATTTGGACTGTGTGTCATTCCAGTGCAGTATATTCTAATAACATGCAATAACTCAAAAACAGAACTCAGGATTTAAAATTGTGTAGTCAGGAGCCAGACCTGAATCAGAACTAAATTAGAATTGGAAAACAGGACGTAGTACCACACTGTTTAAACCCAGATGACAATATGTGAATTACTTTGGCGCTAATACTGTGTCATGCTCACTGCTAATTCTCAATATGAAACTGACAAAGAGGAATTAGATTATGATAGTCCTGTAAATGTTTGCCTCAACAATGTCCGCACTTAGGGACAATTTATAGAGTTCCCCTCTCGCAAATGAGATAAAAAAATGGCTGCCTTGTAAACACAGCTGTGCCTATGCTTTCTAGTTGGCACTTAGCTTGGAGGTGTCAACTATAATGTGAAAAAACTTCTTTGGAGGCTCTATGAACTGCTTAAGAAGAGTGAACTTCTACCATTTGTGTTATATAAAGTAATTTAAGTTCCTTTTGTTGTTTCTTTCCTTCCCAAACAGAAGAGTGTATGTTCTTTGCTAATGGCAATCATTTGGTATCAAACTCTCATGGAACACCATGGGATTCACTTCCATTTGACTAATGGGATAGGATTAGTTTTCATGATTAATTTCCCCACTATGTGCTGAAACCAAGAAAAAAAATCTTAGAAGAACCTCTGAGATGAGCTAAGGCTCCAGTCGATGGGAAAACTTCACAGCCCTCAATAGGGCCAGCATTAGTCTAGTGAATAAGCACTCTGACTTATAAAAGAAGACTGCAATGTGCCTTCCAAAAGAAGCACAAAGCAGTTTGTCCAGGAAAAGGATAGTTTGGGTCATGTTGTGTCCATACCTGGTAAGAAAGGTGTTAAAATATCTCTTTTTACTTTTAAGGAAAATGTCTTCTATTTCACTCAGTTTTCCCACAGCTTTGTTATCTATACGGACTCTATTCTGTCTAAGGCTTTCCTACACATACATCCTATTCTTAAAGGTAGACCCTGTAGTTTAAAGACTTCAGCCTTTGCTCCTGACTCCACTGGAAACTTGTCAGAATAAATTCCATTTAGGAAGGCTTTCCTATGCATCTTCCTCATGCTTTGGCACCATTAGCATTTGGTGCCACCTGGCATGCGCTTGGCTTCAATTTTTTTCCTCTGTTGTGGCAGCTTCTGGTTCCTCACCCTGGTGAGAGCCTCCTCAGAAAACAGAATGTAACCTAGGGTACCTCCCTGCACAAATGGTTAGTGTAGAAACAAGAGGAAATCTAGGAAGTCGCCTTCTTGCCTCCATCTGGAGCGAAAGGAGAGTCTTCCTGGACTACGGAAGAGCATGGGGTTGTGTTTGCTCCTTGGCACATCCATGGAGAACAACCTGCCACCTTGGGGCAGGCCCATAAGGGTTAGAGCAGCTAATATGTTCTGTTGATTTGGTTCTTGCTAGCCACGTCACAGTGTTAGATACGGGAGTTTCACTGTTTTCATCACAGACAGTAGGTGCTTCTTTCTAACTTTTTAAGGAGAATGTTTTGAAAACTTTCTTCTGTGATTATCACTACCGCAAAAGGAACGTATGTACATGCTATATGCAAAACCTTTTTTTTTAATGTTTTTTTTTTTTTTCAAAATATAAAACGCCTAAGAAACCCCAAACTGACCAATTTTATGATGACATGGCACATTTCTAAAATATGTTGAGATTTATTATTAGTAATATTTGACTTTCATTTTGAGTTCTGAAAGCATTTAAAACTCAGTATTAGAAAAGCCTCACAACAACCCTCTGAAACAAGTTTCATCTCTATTTTACAGGTAAGGAAAAAAAGCACAAAGAAATGAAATGCTTTGCCACAGATAACACAGTAAATCAGTGGCAAAACCAGCAACAGAATGAAACACCTATTACACTTAGGGTGTAACTCTCTGTTCCTGCTAATGAAATTCATCTTATCTCTAATATGCTGTTTCATATCACCTGTATTAAAGATCATGAAAACTGGCCAATTTGCATTGTTAAAACTGATGAAATGCCTTTTTTTTTTCCATATAAGCACAAAAATGCTACTTAAAGGGTTAATTATAGTGCTGTGCAGGTAAACATCGTTCTTTATTTCTGGTTAGATCAGTATTTAAATACTGACTGGCACAGAGGAGACCGAGCTAGCCCTGGACTCCCTTGTTTTGGTGTTGGGCATGGATATTGTGCAGCAAGATACTCCCACAGTGGCTTCAGGCAGCTCTTCTTCCTCGGCCCACTCATTGATATCTGGGTTATAGCACTGGATACACTTCTTGTATTTCTTCTCTATTTCATTCCAGCCACCCACCAAATAGATTTTGCCGTTGAGTGTGGAGGCCCCCGCGGTGCTGACACCGGTCTGGAGTGGGGCCGCATAGCTCCACTGCCCTGTGTATGGGCTGTAGCACTCCACGGGGAGCACGTCCACCCGCTCCCCTCGCCCGCCCAGCTGCGAGCCACCCATGACATAGACCCTCTCCAGGAGGGACACAGCACAGTGCCACCCGCGCGGAGTGCTCAGGCTCGACTTATCCTGCCAGCTGTCACTGGAGGGGTCATACATAGCCACTGAGCGGGAATATGCGTTATTTATGTAGCCTCCCGTGACCAGGATCCTACCATCCACCACCGCGCTCGCGTGGCAGCACCGCGGCACCTCCAGAGGCGCCTTCATCTGCCACTGGTTGGTTGCGGGCACATAGCACTCAACCGAGGAGAGGCAGCCCTCAGAGTTGCGGCCGCCCACGGCGAAGAGGAGGCCATTGAACACATTCAGGCTGAAGTGGGTGCGCTTCTGAATCATGCTGGCCAGGTGAATCCATGTGTTGAAACGAGGATCGTATCTGAAAGCATTAAAAAAAGAGGGTAACTGTCTCAAATATCACTATGGTACACTGCAATCCTTCCTCTGCCCCCTGTCACTGCAGCTGCGGAGTTTCTAAAGTGCTATTTAATTTGGTTATTAATCTGACCCTTTAGAAGGGAGTGGAATGAAAGTGATAGTCCTGTTTAAATTTCCATAAAATTTAGTTTTTTATATTTGAAAAACGTGTTTAGATCATTTGAATCCAATATTTGAATCTGACAGTGAGGGTGGCAGAGCACTGGAACAGGCTGCCCAGAGAGGTTGTGGAGTCTCCTTCTCTGGAGATCTTCAAGACCCGCTTGGATGCAGCCCTGTGCCACGTGCTCTAGGTGGCCCTGCATGTGCAGGGGGGTTGGACTAGATGATCTCTAGAGGTCCCTTCCAACCTTAGGCATTCTATGATTCTATGATTCTATGACATTCTTTCAATAAAGCAAATTGTCATTCCTGTAATTTGGTTTCCTATTTGAACCTCACTAGAATTTGGGGAAGTAATTCTTTTACCATTCAATGGAAAACTTTATACTTTTCTACAATTTCTACCTGCAAAAGACCTACAAAGCAAAAATGCAAAAATCTACTCAAAGGACTTTTAAACCCAAATTGTTTATTTATACTTGCATATTCTTTAAAATGTTAGATATTTTCTTTCCATGACATATCAAATTAGATTTATATGGAAACATATTTATTCCCTAATATGGTATCTGTCTGAAATACATCCTCTGTCCTTGACATTCAAATGAGTCATTTTAAAGTAGCATATCGAAAACTGTATGATTCCTTAGGGTAAGTCTGTAAATGAAGTACGTAACTGAGGCCCATGAATTTCTTCTATTGCATGGTGAGAGGACTGGAGAATCTTATGACAAAAAAGATGATGTTAGCTTGCATACAGTATTGCTACCTGTCTGCTCTGAAAGCAACTTGTCCAAGGTTAATGGCAGTGCAGAGGACAGAACCCTACAGCCAAACACTTGCCTGGCCATAATTATCCCTTTGGCATCCACACGATCAAGGCTCGCACTCAACACCTTATGAGCTTCATGAGAAGCCTGATAGGAAGGGAAGGCATAGGCTAAGGGCATAATGTTCGGAGCCCAACAAAGTAATTTGATTGCATGTTACATTCTTCTGACAATTTTCTTATACAACAAAATGATCTAGAGAGCATTCCTTATTCATTAGCTTTATCAGTTCATTGATCTCTTCAGAAGAGTTATATGAATGTTTCCTCTGGGAGCAGAAGAGGAGAGATTGTTAGGAATATAGTTGTACATTGCCATCACATTGCCTTTTCATTGTCTGTTAATAGATAAAATGCTGAGTTTTCTCATCTTTTCTTCAACCTATTAAGTGCCACTAGCTTTTAATAAAGCTATTTAAAAACTAGTAGGAGTTCCCTATAGTCTAACCAACAGCAGTATCTTGGCTGATCTCCTCTAATTTTGGTATCAACAATGAAATTCTCGGATTACAGTGGATGGGAATGGAAATATTGCAGAAGTTGGGATTACTTGGGAAGAAAAAATATAGCCTTCAAGAAACCAAGAGATTGTCTTCTTGACATAAATGAAATTGAACTAAAAAATCTTGAAATAAAAAAACTACAGGAAATGAAATGCAGTATAAAAGGTTGTGGATGGTGTAGAAGAAAGGCAAGATTATAAGATGTAAAGGCTATTTTTTCAGAACTTTCTGTGATGCATCAGTAACTCTTGAAATTTGCAAAGTCTCACTCTCTTTTCATGAATTTTAATGCTACCTTAGAGCATCCTATAATTTTACAATTTGAAGAGGGGTTATTCATTTCCTCCACTTGGAGTAAGTTTTCTGAGTCTTCCTCACTTCTCATTGTGCCTTTGTAACCATGGTGGCATTTTCTTACAAGCTTTAACACAGCACAGCATCCATACCTCCCCCTACCCTGTCCCCCGTGCATACGCCTGAAGTGCTCACGCTGCACTTCATAGTCTATCCCCTTGCACTGTTAACTGGTTACCTGCAGAAATTGCTGACCGCGTGCTTGGCTTGGTTCCTGGCATCGTTCTGGTCTTCCCCCCCAGCCACATACAGAAATCCATCCATCACTGTCACGCACTGATTAAAACTCTTAGCAGGCATCTCACTAAGCTTCTTCCATCCGTTTTCAGGATCTCTGTATAAAATGTCTCGGCTGAGAGACTTTTCTGTTAGTGCAGGGCGTCCCCCGACAGTAACTAACACTCTGAAACCTCCCCGAATCCTTGTTCTTCTGGACTGCAATGTATTCTGATGATGGGGAAGCAAATGGTAATTCATGGCATCCACTAGCAGTTTATGGCAGTCTGCATCTTGCATCATTCTCGGTACAGTTTGAACATAATTCACGAGGTCTTGAGCAGAGATGGTACCAAAACGGATGTTACCTAAAAGATCTGCAGCAAACTTAACTCTTTTTTGGTCAAATTCTAGCCATTTTATTGCAATCTGGAATGCAACAATTTCAGAAGGCAACTGCAAGTCATCATCTGCAAGAAGTTCATTAATCTGATCAAAAGTAAGTTTCAAGAACTGATCTGTTTCTGAAAATTCAATGAAGTTGTCTCTAATAAATTTGTGTGCTGCTTCTTTGGTTGTTTTTAGTCCATATGTTTCTGCAATGTTGGCAATGTACATACAATTCTCAACACTGATTTCCTGGATTAGAAAATCACAGCACATCTTCACAAGAGTATGAATCTGAAGATAGATTGCTGTGGAAATAATACTACCTATTGTATAAAGTGAGAGAGTAAGTTTTCCAGTGTAAGCATAGGTGATAACAGTAGCTAGACCTAACGGGGATACATCATTGAGGTCTACTCTTTGCGTGGTTGGATCTTTCTTTAAGATGTTGTGAAAGTAGTCACTGCACGAAGCCATCACTACCTTATGAACATTGAAAGATTTGGTTTTGGTGCTGATAGTCAAGTCACAGAGAAAATTTTCTTGTCTCATTCTGCTTAGACCTTCCAAGAGATTTGGGCTATATGAGGAGTCGGAAACTTCAGATGAGATGCAGCTGAAACCATTTCCTCCCTCTAAGAGTCCATTCAAGCCATTTAGTTTACTTAGGGGGCCATCTTCAACAATTATGGTCATTTCATTGATATCTGCTTTGTTCTTTTTCACATTCTTCTTCTTTGGCGCCATGGCTGCAATGAACTATTACAGCCAAGAGCTGGCTAAAAATATAATGAAAAAGTTTAGAATTACATTGCAGCAGCAAAATGTAATATCTGATTGATTATGCAAGAAATCTTATACAAGAAACTTCATCAATATATAAGAACAAAACACGTGATATAATATATCTTTCTAAGAACAGTTATATTGGCTTTCATTTCAGTGTTGCTGTTTATTAATTACAAAAAATGCCCTAAATATGAAGAATATACGTATAAGTAATACCTTTAAATTATATATTTGTAAAAATCACACTCCCCTATTCATATGCCCTCCAAAAGTTAACCTTCCTTTACATTAAAAGAGTTTCCCTAAACTCATTTTCCCTAAATATTAAATAAGCTTGCCAGAGTGTAAAAACTGGTAACAATATTCAGTCATTCAGGATCTAGATCTGACTTCATTAGTCTGATGTATCAAAAAGATACAGGCCTCCACCCTGCTCATCCTTACTCCAGCACTAGTATGGCTTTTCAGGTATGATAGATACCTCAAAGTTTGACCAGGAAATATTAATAATGGGAGAAAGTTTTTATAAAAAAAAAGCAGTGTAAAACATAAAGGGGAAAACAAAATTTAGGTGTGATGTTACATTGACTTTAGATTTAGGATCTGATCCAAACTGCTTTTAGGTTTGCAACTTTAAATTTATTAGACTTAAAATGTTCTGTTTCCCACGTGTACCTTCACAAATGACTTCTATTCATAGCACACTTTGCATGCTTTTTCATATCAGTAATTTGAAACTTTTAGGATTTTAAGGAGGTTTGGGATGGAGAGGGGATGTCCAACTTCTTTTCCTTGAAAAAGATTTTGTGCAAACTCGAGCAGAATGTGTTATTTTAAACACATTCTTTATGCATGCAGGAAATAATTATTCCCATACAGTTTTGTTAGAATAGATGTTTGAATTATACATATCAGCTCCAGGAAAGTTCCAAGCCTTGCTGAAATAAAGAGCCTAGCTTTTGTCAAAATGCAGTGTGAGTTGGCCTTTAGATAATTTTATTTAAAGACAAAATAACATAAAATAAAATAAAATAAAATAAAATAAAATAAAATAAAATAAAATAAAATAAAATAAAATAAGTATGTGTAAATATATCAGAAGGAAAACACAAACCCTGGAAGCAGGGTCCAAGCAGAACTGCTGACAGCAGTGTCATTTGAATACAGCACCTATTACAGCAGCTAATTTTTGGGGGAATCCTTGTGTTCATAAAAGACAGAATATGGAGAAATACCATTTAATGAGAAAAGACTGGATTACCTAGCAGTTCAAAATCAGAGATACATCGCCCTTTGTTTCCCCGTATAGCCTACAGCCTCATCACACCACTGCTCTCCACGCGCGCAGGCCGGGGGCCGCTGTGACGGTTATAGAAAGGAATGGCTGCTGCCCCGAGCAGGGGGATCCTTCCCCCGCGCAGGGAGGTGACTGTGAGCAGGGCAGCCGCGGGGAAGGCCACGTGCGCCGCGAGCGTCAGTGTCACCGCGAGCTGCCGCGCAGGCCGCGCCAGCGCGGGGGCAGCTGCCGCCCGTCTCCCCCCGCCGCGGCCGCATTCCCGGGGCTGCATCTGCCGGGAGCCGTCAGAGGCACCTCCAGGAATAGCATCGGCCCAGCCGCTTGCCATTTTAAGAGAGGTCCCTTCCAAGGTGTATTTCTCGGCTCCGCTGCGTATACTTCGTTGGTTAGCGCATTTTTTTTCGCAATAAAACGGCGCTATTGCAAGCATAACAGGCACTCGTTCGCTGGGAATAAAAAGCAGAAGTTCTACATGTGCTTTGCTGTGTTACTTACAGTTTTTTAAACTTATAGCCACAACTTGATGGCTGGCTGGGGAATATTCTTTGGGAAATTGTATTCTCAGGTCTAAGTATTTTAGTGAGCCTTAACTTTTACGAATTTTCACCACACAATGCACAGGTAGGAAACTTGATGCGTTAAGTCATTATAAAGCTCATTTAAACATGAAATTTTAAGCTATTTGTTAAAACCGCTCCTTTTTTTTTTTTTTTTTTCCTGAAAGGTAACTTTTTCACCAACAGAAATTTCTCTAGCTAGTTTACTGCGTAAGCACATAAGTGGAAGGAAACGCGAAACCAGTGAAACAAATCAGACAATCCCGCAATAAATCAAATTTACTGAACTTTGAAAACCCTGAATAAATTGCTTTCCTATAGCCAAAATGCCTTTACCTAATTTACTTCAGCTTAAGAACAACTCCTGCCAAAGGACACTCTGGAGTCTAAAACAGTGCACTCAAGCAAACAACCTTCCCCCTTGGCAATTTTGTCTTCTAGGCACTATCAAAACCAGGCGTTAAAATCCCTTACCCTGCTCAGGAAAATGCTGTCCCAGGGCTGTCCAAGAAGTTGTCAATGCAAATGCCTCTTCCTAGGAAAAATGAGAAGACAAAAGGAGAGAAAAAAAGTGGTAAAACTAAGAGGGAAAGATGAGAGGCCACTCGGTAAATCCCAGCTTGCGGTTTCCAGCGTGACCCTTTGCTGTCACGGCGAGGAAGAGACCGGAGCCTGCGCTCGGGCGCTCTTTAAAATGACCCCTCCTCTCCGGGCCTCTCTCCCGGCTGCTGCCCAGCCAAAGGCATTAAATTTCCCCGGCTTGCCTGGCCTTTAGAAATGAGGGAAGCAAACTTGGCTCCTTAAAATACCCAGGTACCAGGAAGAAAAGCAGAGGAAGGTGAAGATGATAGCCCCACAAGGGCTGAAATTCAGCAGGCGTAACTGGAGGCCTGACCGGTGGATTCCCCACCTCCAGATCAGGTCCTTGGCCTCCTGAGCGATGTTGGGAGGTGGCGAGGTTGGGCCAAATCCTGTGTGCTCTGTCGGGAGATCTCAGAAATAATCAGCAGGCAAAGCTGGATCTTTCCTTCACTTTTCTCAGGCTTTTGATGCCAGGCGGTGTGAGTGGAGGAGGCTGCCGACCTGCCTGGGCCCCCTGGTTTTCGTCCATCTCTTGCTGTTGGATCATCGCTGCGATGGGGACTGGCCTCTGGGGGCTACCAGCTCACATCTCTTCTCCTCTGAAGCTATCCTCACTTTGGCATTAACTTCTGCATACACTGAAGTATTTATCTTCATCTTTGAAGCCAAGTGCCCCTCATAGTGATAAGATGACCAGCTTTCTTGAGAAAGAATAAAGAAGGGTCAAGCCGCAAAACATAAAGGGCCAAACCTAATCTAAAGAGATGATGTGGGGACTTCCCCTCCATATACTATATGTCTTTCTCACATGTAGATTTCTACAGCCTAAAATATGCTATCCAATTATCCTAAACAGCAGTTTAATATATGAAAGGACATTTATCCCTTCCACTCCTTATATAAAACTTCTTACATGCACAATTATAATTTACTTTTTTGAGGCCCTGCATTAACAAGATCAGTTTTTCTGCAGTCTGACCAAGTTTTTTTGACACAAAAATATATTCTCCATTATGCTTCATGAATTTTAAGAAATTTAAAAAAGTAGTTTTTGTAGATATTAGAGATCATTTTCTAACAAGAGGCTCCCAAGGCATGTATGTACCACTGGCTCTTAGTGCACAATGTTTCCTTTTCTAACAACTCATATTCAGACTTTTATAAATTTTTATAATTTTGACAATGTCCAGGAAAATAAACACTTTAATTTGAAAGAATGGAATATCTTTTTTTCTCTCCTTTTTTTCTTTTTTTTTAATAAAAGACATATCTATGATACAGAATGGAGATAAAAGATTATTCTAATTTTAATACCATATCTTAAAGATCTTTTAAAATAAATTCATTTTTTATTCAATATCTAAGAATGTCTTTCCAGCACCCCTATGTATATCATTCACTATTGAAAAAACACAAGAACTACAATGAGGAAACACTACCACTGAAGACACAAAACTTATTTCTGATTTCCAGAAAATACTGAACATACTTTCAGCTGTGCAGCCTGCGGAAACCCAACGTGTGGGGCAGGTCTCTACAAATCTGGGTTAATGCTGACACAATCATCAGGCACCTCTCATAGTTCTGCAGCTTTGGTTGCAGAAATTTGCAGTTCTGCAACTCTAGTTGTACCTTAGGATAAACCACAAAAACTTTATTTCCTTGGTCTCCAAGATCGCTGGGCGCCTAAGAGTGTAACTGGTTACTGCACAGTATACAGGATGATCTTGGAACTAAATAGTCATTCTTATTTCCCAGTAGTTTGCACACAACAAGGTCTCTTTCAAGAGGTACCAGGATTACCTGCAAATCATGATACACGATGCACTGAGTTTTAGTATGCTTCTTTATTTTCAAATATTCTTAAGAGTGTTTCCTTTGTATCTTCAGAATAACAAGCTGTATTTCTGATTATTTTCCTTCCATCTGAAGGGAAATATATGTCCTCTGTGGCCAATTACCAAAATATCTTTAATAATTAGTAGCTATTAAAAATAGCTTGAGTCCCTGGTAGAGTAGGGGGGGCTGGACTGGATGATCTCTAGAGGTCCCTTCCCACCGCAACCATTCTGTGATTCTGTGCGATTGTCCACAGAGGACACATATTCTTTCAATGAGTTTACGATTTTTTTCTCATTTACAAGTGGCAATAATACATTTTTTTTTTGCAATATCTTAATCTTATTTCCTATCAAGATGTATCCTTTCAGGTATGAGTAATCTTAGGAAAAAAAAATAATCCAGTGATCTGTATGAGTGACTAAGGAAAAAAATATCCATTTGTACAGCACGTCGTGTAGTCATGTTTTAACGTTTAGAGAGAGAGACAGGAAAAAAAAAAAAAAGCAAAGAGGTTCCAAACCCTTTAGAGGTCTGTTCTTAACCCAATAAAGAGGAATAGCTTTTATGCTCCTCCATGCGCTCGAGCCAGAAATAGCAATTGGGAAAGTTCTTCCGTCAACAAAGATAGGCCTTAAGGCACTTAGTACAATCTTTCCTAGTCCCTGCAGAATCCTTCTTGCACCCTTTCTGGAAAATGCAAAGCCTTTTCTTTAGAAGCAGCGTGTCCTGATTTGTTGGTGCAATGTTAGCATCACGCTCATGCCTCCACGAACATCTGCCTTCCTCAGCTAAGGGCATCTTAACATAATTTAGACTCAGCCTCATCTCATGACTTCTGAGTTTGCTCTGAGTTTTTGTGCATTTGGCCAAACACTATACACCCAAAACATGTATTTAGTTTACTGCGATAAATTGTACAACCCCCACCACCTTGGTCAAATGCATTAGTTTGAACATATAGGGTATTCTTGCCTAAAATGCCTTTAGGGAGGCTGAAGTTCTATATGTGAGATATATTGAAAACAGACAGGATTTCAGTGGGAACTGAAGTCTTTTCAACAGAAAGATTGAAGAGAAATGAAGTATTCTTGCTTCTTAAGCTGCTAAATAAATGCAAACTTGGGATCAACTACACAGTCCTTGATTCCAAAGAAAGTGCCCTAGAGAAATGAACCTGCATTTGTAAAACAACGCTGACTTAGTCATGCTCAATGCCCTCAAGAGCCAGACCTATCACAACACTTGATCACTCATTCCCAGTCCAGTGCCTAACTTTGGTCAGCCAAAACTCTCCTGCTCCAACAAGAGCCCAAACTCTCAGGCCGCCCCTGAACTCTCACCTAGCTCTTGTTCGTAGCTCACGCAGAGCCTGTTTCTCTCTCTGGTTTCACAGCTCCCTCAGAAAGCCCCACACCGCAGGCCATGCGGTGCAGCGCAGACCCTAGGGATGCGTGTTTCCAAGGCGCCAAGCTCAGTGGAGACCAGAGCACTGCTCTCCAGCCCAGAGCTGCACGCAGCAATTAGCAGTGTTGACCTGTGCATGGCAACTTGTGTTCGTCCTGGTGGCACTGCCACCCTGCAGCCAGATGAGCACATTTCAGAAGAACCATCGAGTTTGGAGGGCCAAGAAAATGGGGAATCCTTTTCTGTGCAATAGTTATACAGGCAAGATGAGAAACTTTGCGATTAGATGTGGGCTGGAAACATTTTCCTTGTCCTATGAAAGCTTCTGAGATTTATTAAATATCTTCCTCTTCATTGGAATGAAACTGCGATCTTTCAAAATAATTGTGCAGAAATGCAGGGAGCAGATTCTCCTTGCGTACCTACTTCCACAGGACCTACTACCTTGAGCATTAAGGCTTGCAAGCAACATGTGGGAAGTCCACTTCAAATGCATAATTCATATCAGGATCTGAACCTCACCTTCCCTAATCAAAGATGATTTTAACCAGAATGCAATTGTGGGTCAAATCTCTCCAAAGATATTTTTTCTGTATAAATTCCACTCTCCACAACTAATTGCATACTCTTAAGGCCATAAGAATAGTGACTAATTAATTATTCCTACAAAGTAGAAGACTTACACGAGCGTGGGAACTAGGGAGCCAGTCTGCAGCAGGAAACTGAATTTGGATCTTTGATAGCCAGTGTGCTATGCACACTGTTGCACTATTGGCTATTTTGGTTTCTGCACTGGTAAATGTGCTATATACAGTTCCAAACTGTAATAAGATCTATTTTGCAAGGGCAGTAACCCTAACACGCAAATACCAAATTAAACGGTAATCCTCATTTGCCCTCTTAAAATTCCCCTGCAATTAGATTGGATACAGTCTTTTCTTCTCCCTTCTCCCCATGCTGTTTTAAAGAGTGGTAAGTGATCAATTGATTGATTGAGCTATTTTATCTGTGTTGACTTCCAAAGAAACATGACAAACATATCTTTTTAGAAGAAACTCATTCAGCTTCAAGATCTGTGACACAGAGGCCCTATTTCAGCTACGCAGTTAAACACAGCACTCTGGAGACCAGGGGCTGATTCCCTGTCCTGCATTTTTTGTGATCTTATGTAAATTGCAAAGGAACTAAGCTGAAAGTTGCAGTACCTCGAAATGTTGTTCCCCTCGAAAAATATATTAGCTGTCTGGCTATAATTTAGGCAGAATGAAAAACAAAATGAAAAATAAAAAATAATAAATAAAGATGTCTTATAAAGCCTTTCAGCAAAGCTCAAGTATTGTGCAGAAAGTACAAAACCAATCACAGTGTTGAAAAAAAGAAAAAAAAAAGTCAGATTCTCCCCATGCAGGCTTATGTTTTGTTCCAGGACTGCCATCATTAAAAAATCTAAAACCAATTCCTGACAAGACTTTCCCTCTTCAGAGTGGGTACTGCTGTTGGTGGTTTATAGAGTCAAGTTGCTTGATTTGTGCTCACTATGCACTTCTCTCTGCATTTTGGACCACTCTCAACAGGTCCCTTTGGATAGCCGGGGCAGGCTCCCTCTCCCATGCTGTGAGACCTGTGGCCTTGCAAATCCACTCGTCTTTGTGCTCAGGATGTCCTGGAGCTTTACGAACGAGGAGGGCAGTAAGCAGTGTTAGCAGTTAGTTAGTTAGCACTGCTAGCAATAGGCCACCAGGCTTCGTGTCGGGCTAATGACACAGGCAACAGGAGCCGGCAGGTTTTCTCTGGTCTCCTCTTGTCTTGCTTGCAGATTTGTTTTGGCTTGTAACAGTAATTATCTAATGACCAGGTAACTACTGACTACTTTAATTTTTGCTTCACTTTGTACAGTCATATAATGCAACAGCTATTGCTATACAGATTTCTACAACAAGCAGTTTTCCTGCTTAGAATGAGCTATCTATGAATCCAGAATAAAATGCAGCATGGAGGAGTAATGGCACGGGAAGAGCAGAGGCCTTGGAAGTACAGGCAGAGGGTGATACTGGAGGCCCTAGGGCTACAAGTATCTCAGCCAGGGCCAATTAACAGTAACAGAAAGAATGTAACCTTGGGAGCTGGGTAAAACCGTCTCAGGGGTAAGAAAGAGAGCAAAACACAAGTACCCAGTTTATGCTGAACACCCCTTATATAATAAATTTGGATATTAGGTAGAATTACAGATCCAGGAAAAAAAAAAGAGCAAGATAGACAGCCTGTTGGCAAACATAAAAATGATCCCAACTAGACCTACAATGAGGAGGAAGAAATCATTAATATCAGCAAAATCCTCCCCCGGTGAAGGACTTGAAAAGCTGATGACTTTCCAGTTACCTCCTCCCCAGAATGAAATCACTGATGTTAAAAACCCAGAGGAGCAATGGAAAGGTGGGCATAACATGAGAGAATGTGGTAGATACTACGAAGTTTGTGTGTAAATATACATATATTAATTTAACTATACTTAATTTAAACTGTGCTGCTATCATTGTAACTGATCTGATGATTCTTTAATCAGTACTTTGATTAGACTAACAATAAATTATTGACTTTGCAAATCCTATGTTTTCCTATGCCTATACCAAGATTTTGAGTGCAACAAACTGGCAGGACTTCAAGCAACCTGTTCTGTAACTTGGATGCAGCAGAGTGGTAGTAGTTTTTTTCTCCATATTTCTGAGTGACTGTTTTAACAAGTTATTATTATGGAAGACAGATAACAACAGTTCTACCAGCAATATTTTAATGATTTTTTTTTAATGAAAGTGATTCCCATTGACATATGTTGCACTGAATTCAAGACTATCTGGCACTGGCATGCAGAAAAACTTTTGAGAGTTTGTCATAGCTATATACTAAAGGTGAAATACCTATGTGGTGGAAAAGAGTTTTGACAGACATTGCCAAACACAGAAAGTTTTTCCAAAGTTAAATTTATGTCATGAAATTTCTCCATTAATCTGGACCTTAGCACTCTCCTGGAGCAGGAACCATCTAGCTCAGAGACATTTTTGAAAGGAGCTCTGCAATCATTAGGAAGTTCTCAGACGCTGGTAAGTAACCTAGAGGTACAGCAGGCTGCTACTGTGAATGCAGCTTGGGAAGATTCTCTACAGCAAACGCTGCCGTGATTGCCATGGCAATACACATATCGACCATCATGTAACCAGCATGGATTTTAACATAGCAAGATGTGGACAGACAGCTCGGATACAGAGCCAAGTTTCCAGGAAGCTTACACAGCAGAGATGCAATTGCAGCAGTATGCCT
The DNA here is from genome assembly GCA_013389825.1 of Crypturellus undulatus. Taxonomy (NCBI): domain Eukaryota; kingdom Metazoa; phylum Chordata; class Aves; order Tinamiformes; family Tinamidae; genus Crypturellus; species Crypturellus undulatus. Next base: position 988,584 of record VWPW01002576.1, on the reverse strand, counting down.
ATGTGTGCTGGTCACATCCTTGTTTGCTTGGCCTCCTTACGCTTACACTAGTTACGATGTTCATCAGACAAAGAGATAAGAGAAGTACCCCAGGCCCTACTAATTATCAGCAGGTAACTGAACTCTGCACGTGCGAATGACATGGGTGCTAGCAGCGGTCCTGTTCCTCATCTGCTGTACCTCTGGGGGCCACAGACCACATACACTTCTCATAATGCTGGCATGGCCATTCTGATGACCTTGCCTTGTTGCTCTTTGCTGAATAAAAATGAATGCCATGGTGTGTCTTGGGTCAGGCTGTTCATCTCCCTCCCACTCAGTTCCACAGGCAGATCTGAATTATAACTGTGTTTGTTAAACACTGCACTTTAATAGAGGAACGACTGAAGGAGGCAGAACAAAGAAAAACATGTTCTGTTATTATTTGCTGATGGTTGATAGCAAGCAACCAGGTCGAGCACAATTATCACCATTACACTACCACAGGAGGTACTCTGGGTCAGGTCATATAGGCTGTCTCTGTACCTGTGAGATCATGAGACGTGGCTGTGTGTACCGCTTGTTAGCAGGGACCCCGTCATGGCTTTGCCCTCAGCTGTCCAATAATCCCTGGGCAAAGCTGGGAAGTTAGCTCGTGCTGATGGCCATTCCCCGTGGTCAGTTTGGGGCAGCGGTGTGCCTGGAGGGCACGGTGGTGTGACCCGCCGGCAAGGCCATTCCCTGTGGTCAGTCTGGGGCAGCGGTGTGCCTGGAGGGCACGGCGGTGTGATGCTCCGGCAAAGGGAGCCTTGGGCGCAGGGCTGTGGCGGGATCAGAGGTGGCTTGTGCGCTGCTGGTGAGGGTGGCGGGCAGGAGCGTGGCTCAGGGAGAACAAGCACCACTTCACACCTTGTCCCGCGGCCTCCCCGCAGGGATCCCCACTGAACGCAGGTGTAGGGCGCCCAGGCGCTACCAAGAGGAGCCGGCAACGCAGGCGCTGGGCCCGTTCGTTCCCAGTTTCTCCCCAAAACAGGTGTCTGTGGAGAGGGGGCCGCCGCAGCCGCAGCCGCAGGCGGGGCCGGCGCAGCGCGGGG
>VWPW01002576.1:946351-987454 GCA_013389825.1 Crypturellus undulatus | reverse complement strand
GGCGGCTGCAGGCGCGTCTCGCCCGCGCGCGGGAGCCCGCCGAGGTACGGGCGGCCTCGGCGGCGGCGCGAGCCTCGTGTGTGCGCGCACACGTGTGTGCGTGTACGTGGGGAGCTGGCCTCGCTGAGGTGTGCTGCCCCCTTAGGTCTTGGTGATGGGGTGCGTTGAGGTTTCTGTATTTGTTTTTTTTTTTCTTCCCGTAAATTGAGCTAATCGCATGTGCCGTGACAGTGAGTTGCTGCTAGCGTGTGTTTTAATGAAACCCTTGGTCTTCCTGACATTGATGGGCCTTCATCAGCATGGTCTGTGAAGCTGCTCTAGAAACTTGCCTGTGGCCGCAGGTCTCTGCTTTATTTGCCCCTTGGTTGTGACCTGGAAGGGATCGAGGGTGTTAGATATCGGATGGCCTGTCACTGCTGTCCACGTGGATAAACCCAGAAAACTTCAAGTAATGAAGAATCCTGCGCGGGATCATGTGGCAATGCAAAGGGCTGCTAAAAGTGCAAGTGATGTTAGTGCATCTGAGCCATCCTCTGCACCACAGGCAGTTCTGGTTATGTGAGAGTGCCTGTCACTGACTGGAAATGCAAATTGTAGCTGCTGAAATGCACATTCCTAAGTCCTTAAAAGCTTCCCTTCATGACATATGTGTTCTTGTTTGCTTTTGGCATGCAAAAAAAGGGTGATATGCCAGCTCTTGCGTATTATTCTGAGTTGATGCAACTCCAAGGCATTTAGAGGTAGAGAGTTGGGTTTAATATTCACAGTAATTTGTAGTTAATAAGCTTGAAAAGCTTGCTTATGGCATTAATGTATGAAGTTTTTCTTCAAAGTGTACATGCATATATATATGTATATTTTTTTCCTTTGACAATAATGCCTTATTTTCCTGAATGCCAGCATTGTAGTCTATAGTTGTCCTAAATGCAAATATCTGTGAACTGTTACTTTTTCAGATGTTTTAATTTGCAGTTCAGTGAAACTAAAAGCTGCTTTGTCACTACAGAAATGACTAGACTTTAATACGTGGGGTTGGCGTTAATGCTCTTCTGAACCGAAATAAAGAAAAATCCAGAAAAGAAATAGAGAAAAACAGTTCTAGTGGTAACTTTATTTCTTAAGTGAACTCAAAACACATCCTACTGAGAAGTGGAAATACAAATTCTGTGTCTGAGATCTGGACAGTATGATGCACGGCTTTTCTGTGGTATGCCCAGGAGCAGGTGCTGCATAGATTGGGACTAATGGTGGTGCTGCAGCACTTCTGATCTCCCTGGGAAAGCTGCATCTGGCAAAATAGGAATAGTTACAGAAAACGAAGGAAAGGGAGAAACAGTTGTAAACTGGCAGATGTGAAATGCACTGTTAATAAAAGATAAATATAGTAATAAAAACATTTTGTGATTGTTGCAACTAAAGACTCTTAAGAAATGTTTTAGACACATATGTAACAGTTAATAATCAATATTGCAGGTCCATATGTTGGTAAGTATTGATGTTGTATATTTCTGTTCCCTACTGGAGAATAATCTTTGTCTAGTCCTGTTACTTTATTAATAATTACTAAATACTTTCTGATCTGACAGTAGCTAGGGAAGATGCAGAGTATCAGTTGCTCATGTTGGAAGGTTCTTACTATGTAAGGTTTGGTAGCTGCTGCATTGAATTTTCAGAGAATTGACACAATTAATGACTTAGTTAATGAATTTCAGTATATTTGTGGGGTTGCAGAACTGGAAAAATGCTATAGTGACAGTATTTATTCAGGCAAACAAAATGATCTGTGTCAGTGACATTGAAGTGATGCATTGAGCAACTGCACAATTGTGCAGATAAGATAACTGGTGTAGAACTAAAGAATGGTGTCGTGGCCCACGCTGCTCGGTGAGACTTCATGTAGCTATTCCTGCCAAATTCATCTTATATTGTGTTCAGCTGTCTGCAACTGTCATAAGCATAGTTCAGTCTTAAATCTGTAGGATTTAAGCAGTGTATGGGCCTGATGCAATATACAGAGTGGATTGAAAATATACTCACCAAAAATAAGTGAGAATCCTCAATGTTTCTGGAGGAAGATCATGCATATGTTCTTGACGTGATGGTGTGACTGAAGTCCTTCTTCATTTAGAAGGCAAGCACTGTAGGAAATGTTGTAAATACCACAGTTATTTGTGTCAAATGAAGAGGACTGTTCTAGAAAACAACCTTGATCATGTGGTAGGCTACATTCATTTCAGCAACATGCATTTTACCACGGCTCAGTGGAAAGTCACAGCTAGCAGCCATGAATATAGGTCACTCAGGATAGGAGACTGTTTTGGAAAGCATTGACTCGGAAAATGATTTAGAGCTCTGATGTGTTACCAGTTGAGCATGAAATTGCAGCGCAGTGTAGTGGCTTATGGAATATATGCTGTCTTTGGGTAGCTTAGCAGGGTGATGTTGTTACTACTATCTAGTGTTAGAGGGACAATTACAGGACTATTATGTCTTGTTTGGGGACTGCTTTTAAAGAAAACAATGCTGACAGGCTAGAAAGCTTTCTTCCCCTCCTTCCCCCCCTTTAACAGCTATAGAATAACTATGGTTCTGACCAGAATTTATTGAAGCTCAAGAACTTGGTCAGTCTGTTTGACCTTATGGTCAAGAGGTAAAGTACATAAGCCCTGTGCTATACAGGATGTTTGAAAGGAGAAGACTGCTTTGTTCAGTATAAAGAAATAATGAGATTCATTAGCTGAAAACAAATCCAGAGAACTTTTTTTAGGGAAACCAGAAGACTCTCTCTCTGCCAGGAGCTTGTACAAGATTCAGGAAGAGGCAGCAGCAACATTAGAGCTGAGAAGAGACCAAACCTGGCACCTACAGATAGCATGACTCTGACTTCAGTCAGGACTCTGGAAGCCTGTTTGCTTACATGCTTCTTGTGCCCTGTTCATTGCTCTTGCACTCTGCTCTCCAAGTGTCTGCCTGCTTTTCCCTCTTCCTGGCGTCGCACCTCGCTCCAAGTCTGTCGTGGTCTTTGCTTTATGCCAGAACAGCACCTACGTGTCTGCCCTCAGCTTGGCCATGCGGCTCTGCTTGTTAGCTCTTTACAGTGTGCGAAGACCTGTGTCTTGGGTGTGACTTGAATGCTGCTTATGGGCAAGATAACAATTCTAAAGACTTGGAATCCTCTTCTAGAAAGAAGGAAATTATTTAGCAATTGCATAAAAAAGCCCAGGAATCAGAGGTAACTTCAGTCCTTCACGATTTGGTAATCCTCTCCATTTACTTTGTAAGTGTTTTCAATAAAGTAGTTGCTAGCAGTGTGTAAGATGAAATAGTCTCACAACCAGGAAGGTAGTAGAGGTTTGTGTGTGTGGAAAGACTTGAGGAAAAATTATTGGCTGCAGAAGAACTGGGGGGACTGCAGCTTCCATGCTAAAAGAAAGTTAGAGCAAGGCACCTTAGCCAATCAATCTTCATGCTCTTTCTGAAAACCTGCTAATAGACTTTGTGTAAATGACTTTCTCTTTTTGCCTCAGTTCATTTAATAGATGGTGCATCATATGAATATCCTGAAAAAGAAAAATCCTTAGAAATTCAGATTTTACAAGGAGCTTTGTTTCAGTAAAAAGCTTCACTGTGTCCTATATTTCAAAGTATGCCTCTTTGTCTTTACCAAAGTCCGGTAGGTATTGGAGCTTGGTATTTTAACTTAAAATCATTCTTTTCCAGTCCTTGACAGAGAAATCAAAACTGTGTTGTAAATTTCTGCACTATTACTGAAGTTTGCCACAAATTAAGCTTAACCTAGTTTACTAATTGTATCTATAAGTGTGGTTTCTAGATGCCATATACTCTGACATCAGTAATTCTTACTGACAGGCTAGATACTGGCATTTACATTTCCCATTGATAGTACAAAGCAAACGGAGCTCTCTATCTTGTGTTGCTCCGGTACGTGCATAGCACCAGAGCTCACTGCAGACTGTTATTCCCTGCTCTCTAGAGGTCAGGCTTGCCTTTCTTGAAAGGATTGTCATAGGGCCTGATCAATTCTTTCAATCATTACATCTAATGAAAACCTCTTGCTTGTCTTAATTTGCTATATGTGATGTATTTCTTTAATAATAATAATAAAGAAAGCAAAGCAAACTGTATGTTGACTTAAGCTCTGAAAGTTTTGACTTTCATTAAAATGTGTTGACTTGCCATCTGGATACTTTTGTAATTTATTCTTTTTTGAAGTTGCATGAATAGTTACTGCTTGGGATCGGAGCCTGTTTTAGAGAATCTTCTGAAATGAACTCAGCTCTATAAATCAACTTTGTCCAGAAAACAAGAGAGAGGAAATACTGAAATCTCCCGTTCTCCTTGTAGCTTGATCAAAACATATCTTTAAATATTATTCCATGCATAGGGCTGTCCTGGGGGGCACTGGAGTTTGCTCCCTGTGGTTTGCACTGCTTGAGTATCCAGTCATCCTTCATGGCAAACTACTCCCTTTTGACTACAAAATAAGTGATTGTGGATGTGACTTTTTCAATTGAATTAAAAAAAATGGTGCTAATATTTGTGACTAATGTTATGGGCAAATGTTTTTTCTTGCTTTTCTAGATGTGATGACTTTTTTCTTTTCATGGGAGTTATGTAGGAAAATGTCCTTGGGTTACAACGTAGTCTGGAGTGGCTAGTACAAGTTAAATATTAAGCCTGTATTATGTTCAGGAGGAAGAATAGATCTCTTGACATGCAAAATAAGTTTTAACTTCTTTATATATTGTTAGGTCTACTGCTTGGTCAGGCAATACCTTATTTTCAAACAGGACATGAGCAGAACTTCACACTGTGTTTGTGCTGTGTCCAAAATTTTGTTCAGGAAGGTGTTTTCTTTTTAATAGCAATTCTACCATGTTATATTTAGGACACAAGAAAGCTGTTTTTCAGATAAAACATCTGTTCCTGCCTGAATGCCTTACTGTTTTAACTTTTCTTATGTTTTCCCAGGCTATAAAATACTTCTTCTGTATTTCTTCAGACCACAGAAATTCTATTGCAGGGTGAATGATTTACAGGAAGGGCTGCATGCCAGAAGTGTAGGTGGAATCCCACATCTTATACTGACTGTCCCTGTGTGCACAAGGCTCTACTTTTAATTTGTTATAGGAACTTACTGAAATTTAGCACAGTAGTAGAAAAAAATGTCCCCGTAATGCTTTTTGTCAATTGTTTTTTCAAGCTTGCTGCTCAGTTATTTTTATACCTCTTCCACCTTCTACAACACTATCTCAGAAGCCAGATCTAATAGAGTAAGAGAGTTAATCTGTTGTTTAAGTTATAATAGGTGTTATAGCTTAAGAAAAACAAAAAATTTGGGTGTGGTTGTTTTTTTTTTTTTTCTTCTTGGCAAGTCTCAGACATTTCATTTAGAATTGGTAATAATCTGAAGAATTGCAGTAATATCCCGGAATTTGTTAAAGCCCTATGAGATGCTTTTTCTTTACACATTAACTCTATCATCTACATAGCAACTGAGGAAAGAACTTTGAAAGATGGGGGGGAATTGCTGGTGTGCAGTCGCCTGAGAAATTCCTGTGCTGTGTACTGTCAGATTGCCGGAGAAACTCATACCCTATCTATAAATAAGACTTTTTTATAGTGACAAAATGCTTTTCATTGGAATTTGAGCTGTTCTATATTAGAAAAATATTTTTCTGATGTGTGTGTCTTTTTTGTCGTGTTTATTCACTGTCAGGAGAAAACAAAGTAGCTACTCTGCCTTGATTTGTTTTTGTTAATGTACAAATAATATTTCAGGACTTTAACGTCTATTTTTGATTGTTGTAAACTGACTTCCCCAAGGCTGCTTTGTTCTTCCCTGGCTGTAACTGAGGATGGGACGGATTGGGAGTCTTGCTGCTTTTACATGCTGCTTCTTCTGCAGAATATAACTTTTGAAGCAGTTCTGTGCCCAACAGTGGTTGCGGGTAAGCCAGGTTGGAGGCTTGTACACTGTCTGTGTTATGGGTTTAACATCTCTGTGGTCTCTGGTATTATGGAAATCCGGTGGAATTAGAGCTGGTTTGAATTCTAGCACTAGCTTCCAGCACTACCATTAAATGCAGCAAAGGAATGCTTACATTTTTCCCAAATTACTGGATGTTACTCAGCCTTTGAGTGTTTGGATTAAACAGATGTGAATGAGGATTGAAAAAAGAGTAGAATTTATGAACATTTTTCAAAAAAATATAATGTTTCCTTCCAGATTATAAAAGCACTTAAGGGACTACAGGATTTGGATATAACACTGGACATTCTGATGGTAAGTGATGAGTATCAGTTAACTCTTTCTTAGTGCACAATGCTGGGTCCCAGAAGCAGTGAGAACTGCTGCATTTTGCAATTGACTCTTTAAAAGGGTTCACTTAGAGCTCTATATAAGGAACTTCTAGAGAGGGTCCAGCAATGAAAATGAATAAGGGACTGGAGCATCTATTATATGAGGAAAGACTAAGCGAGCTGGGTCTGTTTAGCCTGGAGAAGAGAAGACTGAGGAGATCTGATAAACATGTACAAGTACATGAGGGGAGAATGTAGGGAGGATGGGGCCAAACTCTTCGCAGTGGTGGCCAGTGACAGGACAAGAGGTAATAGGTACAAATTGAAACACAGGAAGTTCCATCTCCATGTGAGGAAGAACCTCTTTCCTGTGAGGGTGACAGAGCCCTGGAACAGGCTGCCCAGAGAGGTTGTGGAGTCTCCTTCTCTGAAGAGATCTTCAAAACCTGCTTGGATGTGACCCTGTGCCACGTGCTCTAAGTGTCCCTGCTGGACCAAGGGGATTGGAGTAGATGATCCCTAGAGGTGCCTTCCAACCTCAACCATTCTGGGATTCTGAAGCCTTTTTGACAAAGCAGCTGGAACCTGGGCCCACACATTGACAAATGTAGTACTAACAGTGGTAGTGCTGAACAGGGATTTGAGCATGGGGGAGTGCATTGCTTCTCAAGGTTGATTTCTTCCTGCTTTTGAGTCAATCTTAAAGGCAAAACAAATACAGATGATCCATTTAGGTCAGTGACTAAATCTTCTGTCTGTGTCAGCAATTCAAAAATAGCTTTTTTATCTAAAGAGCAGGCATCCTGGATTTTACATTGATAATATATGACTTGCTGACATCACCCAAGCTGTATGTTATCAAATCTTATATTACAAATCCTTGCACTTCTTTAGGAAGCATTTTTGTTATTGTGGGAAATGTGGGTGTGTTAGGATGAAGCAAAATAGCATTTCCAGTGGGTAGTTCTTCAGGGAGGAAAATAAAAATGTGTTAAACAAGGTATTGTGGCCAACTTAGGCTGGCAGTAGCATTTGTCTGCCTAATCTCTGTTTTATGGGAATCTAACAATGCTTCCCTGCTTTTATTAGAGAATGAAATAATTTCATATTGCAATTAGTTGTGTAAATGGCAGATAATTAATGTTCCCAGCAGATCTGCATGTTACGATGTGACAGACTGATGGAAGCTTTCAAGTGAGGTACAGGAAAGACAGATGTTCAGTAATTGAGAATTCAACATAAATTGACTATCTCACATGAATAGTTTTAGGAAAACCTCCCACCAGTGTTCTTACATCTGTTTCAAATGCAAACAAGTATTCCTGAAATTACATGGAAGCTAAATTTCCTTAAAGTGAAAATATTTGTTCAAGGCCCTAAAGAACTCACAGGAATCTTCCACTGCTCAGCAAGAACATGAATAGGTTGCTCTGGACTAAATGAACTCCTGGAGTTGTATGTATCTTAAAAGTGGGAGTTTCTGAATCAGATACAGGTTATAAAGCTTTTTTAAACAGGTTTAAAACAATTCACCTGTGATATTTATGTACCTATGAAGTCTGTAGGACACAACTTTGTAGAGCAAGGCTTAAAGACATGAGGACAATGTGAAAATCATAGAGCTGGGGAAAGCAGAAAATGCATGTAACAAGTTTTAAATATAAAGGTTTTTGCTGTGGCTGAAACTTCCATCATATGAGCTCCATTTCTGTGATCCCTCTCACCATACTGACCCTAGATGCATTTTATAGGCAGTACAGCCAGCCTAGATGCTCCCTAACATGCCAAACCAGTTCATTCAAATTCCCTTTACTCTTATGCAGGTATAATCTAAATCAGCATAATCACTCGAGCAGCGTGCGTTTAAGCCCTACTTTTGTGAACCTGAATATTCAAGACAAATGAAATTGAAATAAATCCAGTTAATTGAGGGCAAATAACTTCATATTTCTATAAATTACAATTTTGTGCTGATTATGTTCATTTTATATGCATGCATATGTATGTATACATGTGTATCTTTCAGTTGTGTGTGTTTGAAGCAGAGAATGTTTGTAATCTCATTAGCTGCATTAAGACTTCCCTGACTACTATGCTACTACTGTTTGTAGCTGTTTAAGAGCTTTATTTGAGATATTAGTCGTGATTTATTTCCCTGTCTGTCTTCCACTGTCTTCAATAGGAAACTGGTCTAGGCAAAACAGTTAATCGTTTCAGGAAACATGCTACTGCTGGGAAGGTCGCTAAATCCCTGGTAAACCGATGGAAAAAACTTATTCCTCCAGGAAGTGAAAGGTAGGTGTGAGCTTAGTTTATTTCCTTTCACCCCCTCCTTAATTTTATTGTATTATAATTTTCCTAGATTTTTCCAAGTTGTGTGTGCAATGGCAACTATGCATTGTAACAAATGCATGAAATGAATGGGTGATATGAGTCTTTACTACAAGTACTGGAAAACAAATCAAGGTATTCAGTATGGGTCAGTTACCAATCAGCACTTGGACTTTATCTGCTTACAAAGCCAGTGCTCTTTAGGGATGTGAGCGCCTTGTATTTTCATTCCTGCTATGAGATGGTGGTTAAATAAGCCCGTTCTTGAGTGATTTGCTTATAATGGGTCTTGGGTAGTATTTCTGTTGATTGTGGGGAGCTATTGCAGCAGCTGCACTGAACAGATAAGACTTAATCTCATAATGAAATAGTCACTGCTGCCATCATCCTTCTTCGAGTCTCCTTCTCTGGAGATCTTCCAAACCGGCCTGGATGCTACCCTGTGCCATGTGCTCTGAGTGTCCCTGCTGGAGTGGGGTTGTTGGGCTAGATGATCTCTAGAGGTCCCTTCCAACCTCAGGCCTTCTGTAGTTCTGTGATCATCATTTAGCTGTCTGCGCTAGATGTTTTGCAGATCTCTAGGCAGTTGAGCTAAAACAGGCATGGATTAGAACAACTTCAGAAGTGCAGAAGTTCAGTAAATCCAAAGGTGTCCAAATAACAGGAAAGTAAAATCCCAGAACTGGTGATAAGCAAAATGTAGTGCCTGACACACAACCTGTATCACCTGCACAGCACTCTGCAACTTCTATGCTTCCTAACCATTTCATGTACCATTTAAATGGTACTATAAATTATAAATATATAATCATAAATTATGCAGGGAAACTTGTGTAAGAACATTGGAGCAAGGCAAAGTTCAAGATTTTAAACAAATAATACTATGTCAGGTATTTCTCCTTCTGATTCTTGTTGCTCCCTTTCTAACAGGGAGCATCCAAGAACAGTAATAGCACAAGACACTAAAAATCTTTGCCATGTTGATTTAATGTTTTTAGTTTGACTATAATATAGGTAAAAAGATTGATTCTTCCCCAAGCAATAACCCTCAGATTTAACAAGGGGACTGTTTTCTTCCTTTTTGTATTGTAGTAATCACAGAGGCAAAAAACAAAATACTGAAAAAGAAAAGCATGAGACCAGATCTTCCATTTCCAAGGAGAATAAGCCTTCAGAGAAGTCCAAAGCATCTGTAACAGCCTCCAAAAGCTCTCCTGTTTCTGAAAAGCTGAATAAGGAGCATTCTTGTATGGAAAACAAACACAAAAGTAGAGATTCTGAGTCGCAAAAGGCATGCAATAATAAAGAAGGTAGCAGCAGTGGGTCCAAGCACGCTGCCTGTGGCGCCAATCCTAAAGCTAAGAACAGTAGCTTTAAAGAGAGAAGCTCCACAGACAAAAAAAATTCAGAGAAACGGGATTCTCATGTAGTAGCCAATAAAGACTTATCTCACCCAAAGGAAAACACTAGTAAAGGTGCTTCCAAGCAGAAAAATTCTGAGCATGTGGAGAAACCAAAACAAAAACTTGTCATGAGAAAGGAAGCTGAATTATCTAGCAATGAGGAATTTGAGCCACCGACTATGTCTTTTGAATCTTATCTTAATTATGATCAGATTACAAATAAAAGAAAGAGGAAGGCTGCCTCAAGTAAACAGCCAAAGAAGCCCAGCAAACAGAAGAGCAGCTCGTTAACACAAACCACTTCAAAAGATCCTGGTGCAAAGGCAGGAGAAGGTAGACAGCGATCTGAGGATGATCAGTCAGAAACTCCCAGTAAAAAGGTAGGCTGCTGCACATCTGGGCTAAGTAAACTGCAGACAAATATGCTTGCTCTTCTTTTATGTTCAATTAACTCCAATTGTGTTTCAAGCAACATATGGTTCTGACACATCAGCTGCATGGTGCTTGCTAATAATTACATATAACTGGGGACAAAAATGATTACTGCAGATCAGCAATATATTGTATTATGTATATTAAGATGATTTGGGATGCGGCAAATTGTATACTGCTGGTTTGCAGTTATCATTCTTGTGCCCAGTTATCTGTAATAAGCTGTCAGTATCAGCTGAAGTGCTTTTTACCTATAAAGTGCTCACATATGGAAAACTTCATCCATTCCTGACTAGTACAGTTTGTAAACATAGCAGCTGTTTGACTGTATAGTACAAGCATTTTGTCAGATGTGGGATTTTTGGCAGTCAATGATAATGCCTGACATGGAAGGGGAAAAAACAGATTTGTTTTCTTTTGATGTGTTAAAATAAAGCACAGTATTGCTTGTAAAAAATATGCTTATGCCTGTTTTTAAAGTGAAGTATCCTAGAAGCTTAAATGGCTCTTCTGAACAGATCTAAGAGCATTTATTAAACTTTAATTAGAATTATCTTCAATCTTACCATGATGTGATAACTCCATGCTTTATTTATTGTGGAACATGTACAATATGATACCTTCTGTCCCAGACTGAGAAATAGAAATAGAGGGAGAAATAGAGGTAGAGGTTTGTTCAGTGATTTTTGGCATAAACTGAATAAATGATATTTTGGATGAGTAAGTACTCAGGATTTTTTTTTTTAAGGATACAGAAATGAATTTCAGGAAGATACAGTCCAAAACTTGCATGTACTTGCCTTAAATTGGACATCAGGTGTCTGGATGTCTTCCAGTTTATATTTTGCACGTAGTGCTGAACATCTGCAGTGACCTGAACTTATGACACTCCCTAATCCTAAATTGATTTTTTCCTAAGGGGAACAGTTGATAGTTCTGTGAAGTGTAACACAAAATAGAAGACCTGTGGGAATCAGATATAAAGCTGTTTACTGACACCCCTCCCCCCCCATCTTTTGTGGCATCTTTCCTGCCTTCAAACATCTAACTGTGGTTTTGCCATCTTTCCATTTTGTCTTGTTCACTGCACACCTGTAACCTCAGGAATAGTTTAGCTGAAAGCCTGTCAGCTGAGCGTACCTCTTCTTTAATCCCATCTTGTGCCTGGATTGTGGATATCCCACAAAGTTCCCTTTGTGATGTGGCTTTGTTAAGTAGAGAATGAAAGGATGCACTGAAAAGTAATCCAGTGAGTAAATATTAGTGTAGAAAAGCAATAATTCTGGTTATCCTAGGTAACTTTTTTGGATTTGGTAATGTCTTGTAGTATATTTTAAGCCTCAGTAAACTCAAATTTGGAATGTTCAAGTAATGTTTCCTTGACTGTACAGGCCAAGGTGGCATCCCTCCAAGATCTTCTTAATACTCCACTGCCTAAATTTCTACCAGGCATCTCAGTCTCTTCTCCCCCATATGCTGCTGAGTTTAAAGGTAAGTAGTATGCAAGACTAATTAAATACTAAATACAGCTCTATTTTTTACAGCTTTATCATCTTTCCTAAAATATATATATAAGCTCATCTTTTCATTACAAAGGAGTAACTGTCTTTCACCTGCTCCTGTGTAGAGATTATGAATCTCCAGGGAATTAAAAAGGCTTCCTCTTAGTCTGCTAAATGTCGAAATGCTTTGCAAGGTTACCAAAGCCATAGAGTAGGTACCATCCTGCAGGCTCCTCCTAGCTTTACTTCTCTCTGCATCTTGCAGCAGAGGTAGCATTAGGAGAAGTTTACTTAAGTAAAAGATATGCCAGAAGCTTCAAGGGCAGCTTTAGGATAGGGATGTTATTAGCATCCTTATACCTAGGTGCCAAAGTGATTCCATGTGCAGCTTGGGTGAGGCTGCAATGGTTTGACCCCACTCTGATCTTGAAAGAATCACTCCAAGGCAACTTTAAGCTTCTCTAGGATAACCTGGTAACTGCAGTAATATGCTGCAGACTGGTAGCTAAGGGTCCAACATAGATGATAGTCCAACTTGGGTAGTTCTGAATTAACTCACATAAGGCTAACTTGATAGGTACAGTTTATTTGTGCTTTAGGTACTACCTTGCTGTTAGAAAATGATGAATGAGCTTCTGTAACTTATAATATATGTAAAAGTCCAGAACTGATTTAGTAACTTTATATTCCAAGGAAGGCTGATATGCATATGTCATACCAGCTGTGTTTTTCAAAGCTGAGAATGTAAAGCATTTTAGAATTTTCAGATGTAAAAAGCCCTATCTGATATTTTGCTTGTAACTTCTCTAGCACCTGTTGTAGAAGCACCCCAGCAAGTCAGAGAGACGGTTCAATTCACGGGACGGAGACTGAACTCTAAAATGCAAGTTTATTCTGGCTCTAAAACAGTGTGTCTTTCAAAGATGCTTACGCTGTATGAACAGTGCATCCGTGTGCTTCAAAATAATATTGATTGTGAGTACTTCAGTGAGGGTTTTAACAGGTTGGGCCTGAGTGTTCAGGAAATTGTTTATTCCTTTGGATCACAAGAAAGGGGAGGAATAAATAAGTGTGATGAGAGAATAACAATTTAAGGAGGCTTTCTCCTTCATCAAATATCACTGCTAGTCAGTATGCAATTGCTGACTTGAAAGCTTTTTTTTATCCCATGACTTCAGAATATATGTTCTGTTGTGTGTTTGCTAAAATAAAACTGTATCTTTATTATCCTTAAAACATTAGCTAAGTGGTTTTACCCATTGAGTAAAACAGGATGCTGAAATCGCTGTCCTTCTTCATAGCTCTGCATGAGGTAGGAGGTGTGCCCTTTGAAATTCTTGAGCCTGTGCTAGCACGTTGCACACCACAGCAGTTGTTTCGAATAGAGGAGAATAACCCGGTAACTTTTCCGTGTTAAACTGAGGGCAACACAAAGGACACTGAGCACCTTTTTTTTTCCTTCCTTCTTTGCACCCCTTCCTTGCACATGGAAAACCAGTTTATTCTTAAATAAGCTGTTAAGGCAAATGAGGAAATGGTTTTGGTGGGATTTCATGCATGTGGTAGGCCTCAACCACCGTGTTAGGACTTGACCTCCACAGTGCCTTTCAGCAGGTCCTGAGCTTGTGATGGCCCTCAGTGCAGGCTGCCCACTTCTCTACATAGGTAAACTGAGAACTGCTGTGCCCTGGGCCTGTCCCAGAAACCAGTCTAGCCTGTAAGGATGGTTCATTACCTCAGGCAAAGAAGTCTCCTCTCTGAAACTGCTCAGTTTCTAGGCTGCAGGCAGCACTCTGCGTGGCATTGCTGTGGTCCTTGTGGCTATATCGCTGAGAGCCAGCATGTGCTATACTTCTGTTCTGTACCTGGGCCATTGGGCTTTCCCTATGAGCTAAATGCTTCTGAGACTATTACTTTAAAATCTTTGATTTTAAAAACACCTTGTGTTCAAAGACGTTCACAGAGGAGTCAGACCACTTGTGGAAGAAACACTGTCAGCGGGATTTCAAGAATGAGAGCCTCCTGGAATATGAGTCTTGGCGTGAAATGTACTTGAGGCTCTTCAATCAAAGAGAAGAAAAACTGAAGATGCTTACAAAAAACATCCTCTCTGCTCAGTCTGAGAAACCCAAAGGTATAATATAATAATAATCAAGGTCTTCAATTTTCAAAACCCAGTCTTTTGTGCTATTCTTGATGCTTACTATATGGGATTTAGTGTTTTGCTTGCACTAAGAAATGATACTGTAATTATAGGAGTCATTATACAAGCATGCTGTGTGTGTGTTTTTTTTTAATTGAAAATTTCCACACAGAATAAGCACATGCACTAACACAATAACTAATGCAAACAGCATACTGTAGACAAATCTGACACTGTTGGTTTAGGCTGAGGATTCTGTATTGCACTCTTATATTTTTGCTATAGTAAATACCCAGAGTAGTTAATATAAAGCCTGTATACAAAATAGCCATCTTTCAGTTACTACTTTAGTACTAGATTCTGCTTTTCTGAGTGAAGAACATGCTTCTCTTCTGCATTAGGCCGTCAGGTGAAGATGGCTTACGTGAACAGTGCAGCCAAGCCACCCAGGAACATTCGCCGGCGGCAAGAAATCCATGGGACAGCAGGATCCGTCATTCAACTTCATCCCTTAGAGAAGTACAAGTAAGTGTTCCCTCTGGTGCTTTTAACTTAAGATTGCATGACTTTGTCAGCATAGAAGCTTGCTGACAGACTAGTTTTGAGGTAGTAAGTAGCTTTCCCTACTGCATTTTTTTAGTGGTTAGAAAGACTAGAAACTAATCTTCCTTTTGTCTTGCATGCTTTTCTGTATGTTGTAATAATACTTCCAAATTGCCAGTGCAGGATTCATCCTTCCAGTGTGATCTCCAGATCATGTTAATGTCACTCAACATCCCAGAGACACTCCAGTTTTATTGTTCTGTATTTATAGCCCTGAATAGTAGTCTTGCATGCTTTCCTGATTTTGTAGTCTCCATCAGCTGTCCTGAGTGAGTGTTGGGAATTTTCAATGCACTTGATTGTGGATTTTTGCTTGGCAGCTTAACGGAGAGTCCAGAATAGTCAGTAGTGATAGTCAACACTTACTACTGAAGAAAAAAAAAAATGATTCCTCAAATGTTTTATTTGTACAGCACAAGTATGTTTTCGTTGTGATAGATTACTTCAGGATAGTTCAACAATAAGGGAATCCAAAGCTGAACCTGAGATTTATCTTACAGTCCCTACAGAGATAACAAACCTGTGTCTAAGACGATGGCCTCCATAGTAAGGCATCAGCTTTTGTTCCTCTTTCCTTACCTTCCCACCTCTGTAGGAAGAATGCAATTTATTACTGTTTGTATAGCTGCAGAGAGGAAAGTGGTTTTAGTATGCGCCATGGGTTGATGGGTCCCTGTGCCAGCAGCTGGACCAGAAGGGTTTTGGGGAGCATTCAGCCTGCCTCCATATGGGCATCCTGAACTGTGGTGGTCACTCCTGTCTGCTGCTGAGCATGGTGCCCTACTCCCTTTTCCCCATAGCCTCCAGTGCTGGTCATGTTGGCACAGTTTAGAACATGTGCAGTAGCTCAGTTAGAACTGAGCTACTGCACAGTTTAGCTCAGTTCAAAGAATGCCTTCTGGAGAAAATAGCATTAGTCTGGCTTGCTTTGAATTGAATTAGGGAACAATTATGCAGGCTGGCAAACATGTGAGCTGACAGCTGGGAAGGAGGATGATAAAATTCAGTTGTCATAAAAAATGATGCAAGACTGACTAGCATGACTAGAAATGTCAGCAAAGTCACATTAAGGAGCTTCTGTCTACACATTGCAGGGCCTGTAGTTGTGTTGCGTAACTGCTTATGTGCACCCTACTACAAACTAGATAAACTAGAACTAACCTGTATTTACTGGGGGGAAAGACAAAACCTTGGAAAGTGTATTTAAGAAAAATCTGCCTATCTCAGGAACTTGACTTCCAGTCTAACAGCGTTTTTTATTGGACAAGATGAGGTTTGTAAATGATAACAGTAGTGCAGGAATGAGAGCCTGAATACAGGAACTTCTTGAAATCAGCTTTTACACCATAGTGTGTATAGCAACACCTTTAGGTGATTAAGTTATGAGGCTTCTCTCCAGGTTATTGCTATTATCAGTGAAAAGATTTCACAAAGTGATAGCCTAATATCCTTCACACTAATCTTCTGCTCTCCGTTGTCTTTTGGGAGGGTATACCTTTGTACCATACTTTTTATAAACCTTCTGTCAGTTTTGCAGGTTGTAGAATAGCTGAATTCATCTGTCATGCTGGTCTCACAGGAGCAAAAAAGGTCCTTGGCACACCTGCAAGTCCCTAGTTGTAGCAGGTAGTTGTATTTGCGGATCAAAATTAGCTAAATGTGTTTATCCAGCATGTTTTAATTGGCTGCAAATGTTAGGGACTGATTCTGAAGTGTACAAGGCTGTCCTGGTCAGTGGTGTGATACTAAGACAATCAAATACTATTTTCCTAATTATAAAAAACACAAAAAGCTCTTTGTGTAAATTGTCCCTGAGAGGTAAATGACTTAAAATAGATATTGATTTGCTTCTGTATTTTTATGTGGGGAGAAAAGTAGGGGGATAAATTAAATTCTTTATATGGCTTTGTATTTCCATGGTGATAAGTAGCTAATCCAGATTAATTTCAATCTAAAAACATGCTCTGGAGAATGTAGAAGTGAGTTTGTTAGTGGTCATATTGCCATAAAAAAGAAAAGATTCCTTTTTGCACTGTGGACAGATTTTTGGCAGATAGCTTCCTTAGCTGTCAATTCAGCTGTGTTCAAAAAGAAAAATAAACATGCAAAGAAGAAACACAGGTCGTAAGAGAATCCCTTATGAATCACAGTGATATTGCCAAGCAGTTTGTTGGCTTATAAATTCTGATTATTTAAGACATGAGACTCATCAAATTTAATAAGAGGAATATTTGTGCAAGAAAAGACTAACTGACCTTCTGCTCTGATTCTAAATGTACTACTGATCATGAGACAGACATGATAGAGAATATTACTGTCCTCAATGAATTCATCAAAGTCTCAAATTTTATGTTGAATAACTTGTTTTTTTTATAATGAGCTAAAGCAAATCATGGTTTGATACAAAAACCTATTTTTTCCCCTTTTTATATTTTAAAAGAACAAGGATTCCAGAAATCAGAGACAGAAGTAGCACTTCATCAAATGCCAGCTCTACTACCAACAGTGGAAACTCCAGTTCAAGTGGAGTGACTCAGGATGGGAAGAAGGCTGTAAAAAGTAAATTCATTTCTTAATATTATAAAAATAAATGTAGTAACTCTGACTACTAAGGTATGCCTAATATTTATGCTAATGTCACCATATGTCACTCATAGCTTTAATCCTAACTGAGTTGTTGTTGTTGTTGAAGGAATTGCGCCAATTATGAGGAAGACTTTGAAAGCACTGAAGAATAGAGCTGGACGGCGATAAGACAAGATTATGTATTCGAAGCTTATGTAAATACTCATATCATGTTACAACTAATGAAATTTAGCTAATGTTAATCTCTTTTGATTTGCCTTTGTTAAAAATAGTTATGAATTATTTCAGGAGCAAGTGATTTGCAATAAAAATCACTTTCTACTTCCTCCCCCCGACTCCTTTCATATTTCTGCTTCCTTTTGATTCACGAATGTGGAAAACTGAATTGAAATATGGTCAATACAGACTAGTGAGAAGTGTTCTGGTGTAGACTTGTACAGATTCCATCTTCCTCAGTTCATGTTCCTATTGCATAAGTTTCTGGATGGAAGCACTTAAGCTTTAGTGCAATAACTAGACAATAACTATAACTAAAAACAGACTTGTCATTGTGTGGTGCTAGCTAAAGGCATTAAGGCCTTGTCAGAGATACAATATTTTGGGAATAAACAGAACCAAGAATGTCATCACCTTGTGATGACAAGGCCAACATAACTTATCTTATGATCATCTTGAAGGCATCATACAGACCTCAGAATAATCCCTCTAAAGCTGGAAACAGCTTTAAAACTGGTGCTGTACTGTGCTTTGTTGCTTTGAGCCTGCTATGAAAAGGCCCAGCCCACAAACTTGAGAATGGAGCCTTTGCATTTAAAGTGAAAAACTATCAGGTCTGGAATAGCTGTCCTTTTCAAGAGGTGGTTGTTGCTGCAATTTGAGATTGGTATGAGCAGGCCTTCTTTTAGAAATAAGACACTTCTCTAGTTGCTTCATCAAAAGTGGTTTGCTGGCTTCTGCTTCAAGGCTTCTGCAGAGAGGTACTTCTATGTGCTGCCCTCAAATAGATGTCTTCCTACTTCTGTAGGACTCAAATTCTACTAAAGCCCAGGGTGAGATCATCATGACATCAGCAGGTGGTTTCTCTTACTCAAGAGATCCATGAATCTATTTGATGTCCTGTAGACTTAAAGGTGAACTCTAATAATACTGCTACAGAATCTGGCTCTTATCAGCCAGACTCTTAGTCATTCATACATAACAGCTTGGGCAAAGCTCAGTGCTTTGCACAAGCTCAGTGTTCATGGAGGAATTTGGGGAAGGAGAGCAGTGGGATGGATTTTCTTGTGGATTATGGTTATCTTAAAAAGAAAGATGAGAACAGGTATGATGATGTAGAAACTTCAGATGGAGCTTTTTCTGTCTGTGATTCAAAATAGACATTGGCTAGTAGGAGAGGTTGTGTAGTGTCTGTCATTTAGGTCTGCAAATGAGCTAGAAAAAGCAGCTGTTCTAGCACTTGTGCTGCTGTGGAGTGTGCTCTTGAGGACTGAAAGGTAAATGAAGGCTTGAGGCAGCTAAGTGATACAACCTCCAAATAATAGCCGCATGCTGTGTGCAGTACATCTGAATCCAAGATGTGTCTGAATCTGTTGTTGAAGACCTCTAGCAACTATGAAGAATGCTTCACAAGCCCTTTTCTTTGTGTATACTACTTCTGGGATGGGCCTTTCCTAATCAGCTCAAATTGCTGGCCCTGGTTTGTGGGTTGGTTTCAAGCATTCAAAAATGCAACCTAACATCCAAAATAGCAGGGAATAAATCAATACTGGACAAGTAACCTCTTATGGTGGGGGAGGATATGTATACTCATCTACAGCTAAAATATTGGACCAACTAAGGAGCTACATGTTTCTGAACACTACCAATAAATGTAGTTATGTTATTAGTGTGATAATGTAAAGTATCTTTTTACCTTGTTGGCTTTTGATGACAAATGGCAAAACAGAAGATCAAGCTTTCTCTTGTCAGCTTAGGATGCACAGGGACTGGATTTTTCTCAGCTGAGGTAATGAAAGGACTAATTCTGCGATTCATTTTTTTCAGTTCTAGCAAAAAAAATTAAGCTTGAGTGGTGGGGAGAAAAAAAAAGTAGCTTAAATACATATTGTGAGGTGGATTGGGAATTGGCTAGATGGCAGAGCTTAGAGGGTGGTGATCAGCGGTGCAGAGTCTAGTTGGAGGCCTGTGGTGAGCGGAGTCCCCCAGGGGTCAGTCCTCCGTCCAGTCCTGTTCAATTTATTCATCAACGACCTGGATGAAGGCACGGAGTGCTCTCTCAGCAAGTTTGCTGATGATACGAAGCTGGGAGGAGTAGCGGATACTCCAGAGGGCTGTGCTGCCATCCAGAGGGACCTGGACAGACTAGACAACTGGGCAGTCAAAAACCTCATGAAATTCAACAAGGCCAAGTGCACGGTCCTGCACCTGGGGAGAAATAACCCCAGACACCAGTACAGGCTGGGGACCGACCTGCTGGAGAGCAGCTCTGCTGAGAAGGACCTGGGCATCATGGTGGACGACAGGTTGACCATGAGGCAGCAGTGTGCCCTCGTGGCCAAGAAGGCCAATGGCATCCTGGGGTGCATTAAGAGGAGCATCTCCAGCAGGTCGAGGGAGGTGATCTTACCCCTCTACTCAGCCCTGGTAAGGCCACATCTGGAGTACTGTGTCCAGTTCTGGGCCCCACAGTACAAGAGGGATGTGGAGCTGCTGGAGAGAGTCCAGCGCAGGGCCACAAGGATGATCGGGGGCCTGGAACATCTGCCCTATGAGGAGAGGCTGAGGGAGCTGGACCTGTTCAGCCTGGAGAAGAGAAGGCTGAGAGGGGATCTGATCAGTGTCTATAAGTACCTGAAGGGAGGCAGTGAGGAGGATTGGGCTGGCCTCTTTTCAGTGGTGGCCACTGACAGAACTAGAGGCAATGGCCACAAACTGAAGCACCAGAAGTTCTACAGGAACTTAAGGAAGAATTTATTGACAGAGAGGGTGACAGAGCACTGGAACAGGCTGCCCAGAGAGGCTGTGGAGTCTCCTTCTCTGGAGATCTTCAAGACCCGCTTGGATACAGTCCTGTGCCACGTGCTCTAGATGAGCCTGCGTGTGCAGGAGCGACAGGTCCCTTCCACCCTTAAGCATTCTATGATATTATTATGGAAGGCTATCTTTGCTATCGGGGTGACTTTATTTTGCTCACAAATGCCTTAGTCTTTAGCTTTTAAAGACAATATTCCATTTCTGCTGAAATTATGTTGGCAAGTATTTTTAAAACATTTGCCCTTATAGTAATCTTTGGAAGTGTAGCTTCTATGCATATTTTACACATGTAATTGTGTTTTTATCAATGCAACTTGTGGAGATTTGGAATGCAAAATAACTAAACATGAAGAACAAGTATTTCCAAGTAATCAAATGAATGCGTCAACCCCAGAAGATTTCTGAAGAGACAAGTGCTGCAGGTGGTCATGCAAAGACTAAGTCTCCAGTGATCTAGGAGAAAGATCGGCAGAAACCATTCTCTGAAACGAAGTGTCCTAGAAGCCAGGGACTAAAGGTCTTACGCATTTAGCTCTCTTGTGTTGTCCTAGACAAAAACAGTATTAAAATAGGCATGCTTGTCAGGACTGTAGAATAAAATACATTGAAACTGTCAGTTTTTCAAAAATTGAGGCTAGTATTCAAGAAATTACCAAATATTTTAAGGCACTGAAGTCTAGTCTCTCTTAAAAAGAAGACTATACAGAGCAAGATTGGGGGGCAGAGGAAGTTCACTCACTTTTTCCTCCCTTGCAAAACTAGGGATACTAATGTCATCTTTAGAAATAAGGCCCTAAACAACACTGTGGGAGCTGCCAGTGCAACTGGTGAGCAGAGTATTTTGTATACTCCATTTACAGATAAGTATCTTCATATTCCTGAGGGCAGATCGATAAATGGCCCTTCCTCAGGGAGAGGGCTGAAGAGCTATGGAAAAGTCTTATGTAGCTGTTGTCCTGCAGAACTGCAAGTGGCTATCCAAGTGGTAGGGAAAATTCTCTTGCCACTTCTCCAATTCTTTTTGTTGGCTTTTTCTGCAGGATTGTTGAGCCTGCAGAAGAGGAGATGGTATTTGCCGGAGCCTGAAAAAGCAGGAAAATGAGCTCTCCAGGCACAGGCAAAAAGTGAGGTTCCTTTTAACTCTGTTAGAAGGAAGGAGCCTGACATGTAAAAGAGGGAAAAGCTTCTGAACTACTGAGGTTTTCAGGTTGCTGAGACCTGACTGGAAAGCAGAATTCCTTGTTTTTTAAATACTGGTCTCTCAAAAGGGGAAAAAGTTAAGTCCTTGTCCTCCTGCCACTTTGTTCCTTAAATTGCAGATGATGCTTTTACTAGTCAAGGCACTTCTACTTACAGCTCTCCATAACACCCACTGAGTGCTCAGCTTTTTTCTCCTATGGATACACTGTAGTTAGCTCTCTACAAAATACATTTCTCCTAGTTACCTATATTGGTGTGCTTCTCAGTGCTTTCAGACCTTTCTGTCTGAGTTAGATAATTAGTCTGTCTGATCTATAGATAAACACTAAAGTATCACATTAAAGTATGACTTTTTAGAGCATTAGTATCATGCTAGAGTGGTGCTGACAGCTGAGTTATGGGCTTAGACATTTAGAAAATCAAGGAGGGAATTAAATGGCATATAGACGTCCCAAAGGGTTTGTGCACAAAGAAGCTTCTCCAGGTTTCCAGGAAGTCTGAGACTGCTCAAGAGGAAAGCTAGCCTAAGTAAATAACCTATTTCTGCAGCTGAGGAGTAAACAACAAAGGCTCTGGCCCTAAGTGCAGAATGTCTGTCTTTATAAGGAAGAAGAATGATACTTGGTATAGATCTGAAATTCATTTTGCTCTTTTTCAGTGACCTTATAAAAAGGAACTACCAGGCCTATGCCCCAAGGTTCTCTTGTTATCTGAGTGTTGATCACTGGCCAGTCATTAAGCTGGCATCTTTTCAAATCCCTTCCTTTGATAAGGGGCATTATACATCCCTGACAAGTGAACTTTATAATCATAGCACAAGTGATTAAGTGCTTTAAAAAAGGAAGGACTATGTGAGGAAATACTACCTCACTTCTCCATCTACTCCTCTCTTTGGGCCTGATGAACGAGATCAATATATGCTTTCCAAAATCTATTTTTCCAATGTCTATTTGGAATTCAAATACTTTTCTAATGAGCAGAAACTGGAAATATCAAGACATCGGTGGAATCTTGAGGAAAACAAGAGTTTCTTTACGAAAACCCTAGTTTGGGTCTATGAATAACTATGAAGTTATTTAATTATTCAAAACTCTAGCAAAACTTTCAACCCTAAGATGATAGCGTCCTGGATTTTTATTATCTGTACTAGTAGAGTAGAAGAACTCATGCATAATATATTAAGCACGTCTCAGCTGTTTGAGTAAGTCTGAGCTATATTTTCCATTTAAGTCGGTATTAAATGTTGAAAAACATGGTATAATTTTCTCAAAATTATGGCACTTACAGCACAGAAAAGATATTCTGAGGATTTAGGAGAAAATCAGCTATGTGTCAAACCACGTTTTTTGTGTTGCTCTGACTAATGCAGGGTTTGAAGTACTTTTTTTAGGAACTAAAACTCACTGGGGTGCTGAGTTTTCAGGGGACAAGACAACCCCTCTTTCTACCAACCTTTCTACTTGGTCCAGAAGAGGAAGTTTCATCCTTTATCCAAATGATCTGTTGAATAATAATACCATTCTAATAATGCTTATGGGAATAAATTAGTGTAATTCTCAAAGGGCAGCACTCACTCATTTGTCACTCATGGTCCCTGACTGCCACCACATTTAAGCTTCTTGTGCATGGCTGTGAAGATGAAGCTCTTAATGAGTGGGAGACAATATGCTGACTGCCTTTTTCTTCCCTATAGCTGAATTCCTCAGTCTCAGGAAAAAAAAAAAAAAAAAGAACCTTAAGGTTAAAGGCAACTTGGCTTTAATAAAGTTGTTATACTGTGGTTGTCAAGCGTTATAAGTGGGTGAAAATTATGACAGTAAAAAGATAGCTGTTTCACCCATATGAGTGCAGTTTTTGAGGATGGTGAGTAGTTGAGCTGGTTTCAAGCATGCTACCTCCCATGTTTTGTTAAACACAGTTTCTAAGTGCCCTTCCTGTCTCCAAGGACTCTTCCTTCCTTATGGCTACCCTATGTCCAGAGCTGATGGTTATGTACAGGTTATGCAGAGTTCACAGGCTTCAAGTGGATGTTTTAGTGGATGAGCAAGGCCTAAGGGTTTGTATCCTGTCTGAGCATTTCAAGAATTTCCCCCAGAAATTCAGTAAAGTTTGACTCCCCTGGACCATTATGAAAATCATGGCCTAGAACATTTCCTCTAAAATGACTTCTTTTAGCACGTGCCTGCATGCAGTTTAGAAGTGTTTTCTCAAAACGGATGCCAAAGTGCAAGCATGAACAACCTTAAGAATGGCTAATACCCAATTGTGAGATTTAAAATAAAACTCTATTGTTTTTCTTTCGATTAGTTATCCAGAATGTTAATATAGCCATTAGTGTTGCCAGCTGTTCCCATAACACTAAGGTCATCTTGTTCCTTTCAATGCCTGTTGCTGTTTCCTGCCCCTCCTCAAGAGCAAAGTCCTCCACTGTGTCCCTAACCCTGGTCTCAGGCCTCATCGTTCAACCCAGTTCTAGCAGTCCCTGTACCTGCCTCTCCCTTCTACTATAATCCATCTTCCCGCAATGCCACCTGAAGTACAATCTTTACAAGACGTTCTAGCGTATATTCCACCTCCTTCCTGTTGCAAATACATGCTTTTCAGGATTGTCACCTTTGTTCTCATGTTGACACATCCTAACTTGGATATTTTTAACCGAATTTCTGATGACATTTTTCTTTTTCTGAATGCTAAGACAGGAAATTAAAGCTTGCTAGTTTCAGAGACTCAGCTGCTTGTTGCATAATGTATCCCAAAATAATCAGGGTACTGTTGACTTGCTCAAGAATCAAGATATGTTTTCTCCTACTTTTCAATGCACTAAATTAGTTTTCTTCATGCTTCGGCTTGCTGATTTGTAGTTAAGCACAAAATAGGTGCTTATGTTCCTGAAAGCAGCTGTAGAGCTCAAAAATTCAGGTTTAGAAGATGCCGCTTGGGTGCGTATGTTTGAAAATGGGACTTTTCCTCTGAACCCTGCTTGAGGAGGGTGAAGAGTGGGCGGAATCATGCGCAAGGTGAGGCAGCAAAACCGAGCGGGGCAGCTGAGCGCGGTCGTGAAGCAGGGGTGCCCGGGCGGTACGAGGAGCGCTGGGCCTCCCTCGCTGCCCTTGCCCCCCGGCGGCTCAGGGTAAGGGCAGAGAGACTCATAGTGGCAGCTCAGCCTCCCTCTGCTGCTCCTGGGGAGGCCCCATGGCTACTGCCCCCTTGTCTGGGCCCCAGACGTGCCGGCTTTGCTCATCCTCTGCTCCCTGTGCAGCCTCATGCAACTAGGGGCCGGGGACTGTTCTGACGTGAGCAGATAAACACACTGCCACGTGCTTAAGAAACTTGGATTGTGGTGTCCCTTTGTGGCCTCTGGAAAAAAATGATCTTTTCTTTCTTTTTTTCTTTTTCTTTTCCCTTTCTGTGCTATTTTATTATAGTGGAGAGGGGCTACTTTGGAGCAGGAGTAGCTGTGCTGGTCTCCACATGAAACACTTGGAGGTCAGTTGTCTGGAGGCTTGGTGGCCTTGGTGTGCTCCTTTCCATGCCTGTAGCAATCTCCAGGACCAGACATCTGAAGCAGCATCATTAATCAGCTATTGCGCAGGTCTCTTCCTGGGTCACTTGCTTGTATCTATTAAAAAAGAGACAGATTTACCATATGGAAGACTTCCCTATTGTGTCAGGGGAGGTTCGGGTCAGACGTGAGGAAGAATTTCTACATGGAAAGAGTGGTGAAGCATCGGGACAGGCTGCCCGGGGAAGTGAGGCCCCTGGCAGTGTTCGAGAAATGTGCAGATGAGGCACTTAGGGACATGGTTTAGCAGGCAGGGTGCTGAGGGGCTTATAGTTGGACTTGATGATCCTGAAGGTCTCTTCCAGCCATAATGGTTCTATGATTCCTCGAATGTCTCCTGGGACCACCATTNTTTTTTTTTTTTTTTTTTTTTTTCCTTGATCTGAGGTATGTAGAATATGTCCCTTTGTCACCCTGGATCCTGTTGTACAGCCCTGCGATTTGCGGTGAGGCCACAGCGGGTGGAAAACCTGCAGATTCCATTCGGCTCGCTGACAGCGGTGTGCTGATAAGGGGCTGCCGCTCGCCATTTGTGCGAGAGCACGCACAAAAAGCTGAGAGGCCGTGACAGAGCTTTCCACACACGCCACAGCACATTTGTGTTCAGAACAGAAGGCTGTCTGCTTCTCTTCGTGGGGAGCGACACTGGCTCCTTATGTAGCTCATCTTTTTACTGGTTTTCATTAGAAAAAATCATTTAAAAATCTTTTATTTGCAAATGATGCAAAATAAGTGTTTAGGAAGTTTAGAAAAACTTGATATTCCCAGGACACAGATGCAGTAATGGTTGCTTTATAAGAATGTTGAAAGGAGTTTTCCACTTAAATCTGCTAGACTTTGACTGGAGAATAAATCTAAGGGAAGATGTTGACTCCTGAACATTGCACTGGACTGGTGGAGGGCATGCAGGATTGAACCCGCTGAAAAGTAATTCTCCATTTGTAGTATAATCTCTTCAAAATCTGTTTTCTGAATATCATGCCAAGATATGATGTCTTTACTAATACCTGTGCAGTTTGTGTGTCTAGGCAAAGTGGACGAGTAACCCTGACAATTGCATAGGTTGGCGATGGACACTGCTTCCATACACAGTCAGTGGTTAGTAACTGTGTAGTCAAACCATTGAGATTTGGGCTAATATTCAGTATTTGGGGGTTATTAAAATAAAATAAAATAAAATAAAATAAAATAAAATAAAATAAAATAAAATAAAATAAAATCTGGAACTTCAGAAGTATAGGAATGGCAGTATCCATTCAGACCACCAGATGACTTGCTCAGTTGCAATATTGACAATCTGTTTAGGAGAAACAAAACTCCATGATGTAAATTATTATTTTTCAATACAGTAAAAATAGTTGGATTTAATAGGATTTCCAAACTCCAAGGCATTAGGTAAAACTTAGGTCATTGATTTCAAAACACAGCATACACTGCCTCACTCTTTTAAACCTTAGCAGCAAACAGTGAGCAATTCTGTTACTTTGTCTTATTACAGACAGTTTTTTTTTAATCCAAATTACCAACTCAGGCTGATGCAGAGAAGATACTATTTTTATGTCTACTGTGTTTTAAAGGGNGATCAGGCTGATGCAGAAAAGATACTATTTTTATATCTACTGTGTTTTAAAGGGAGATTATCTTTTATTCCACCTGAGGATGATGATGCATCGGTACTACATAATTTTTAAGATTTTTAAGTTTGGGAAGAAAAATGACTTACAGAGGGGTGGGAGGGAGGAGCATTTGCTTATCTCCACAGAGACATGGATTTGACTCTTCTGGAGCAAGATAGGTTGTGTACTACTGGGAATATGGAAATATGCATCTGTTGTTTTTTACTCAGAGTAGTTATGCAATAAACTTTTTTTTCTCACTACACTTCTAGTAGACAAAGAAAATTTTCACTGTTATGCCTTGCAGTTGAAAACAGACATTTGAAAGCCAATTAAACACATGAGAAGGAACTAATGTGGTGGTTCCGTCATTTTCAGGCTGTGTGCAGTGGGGTTACTGTCTTTGATAGATTGGTGTAATGAATGGAAGGACAAATCCTTTGTCACCCTATAATCTATCACTATATAATTTGCCAGCATGTAATCTTAGACAGCCTTCTGAGAAATAAATACATGTTTCTTGGTCGTATTCATAATGAATTCAATCAAATGCAGATTGTATAAAGACAGAACAATCTGGCCACAAAATTATGTTAATGGAAAAGCTCTCTGTAATTTCAGGATAAAGTTCTTGTTGCTTGTCAGGAGCTTTATGTCAAAAACTTACCACTATCACAGTGCCGCCATAGCTAAGAAGAGAGCCATGAAATTCCTGATATTGATGATATTAAGACATTTGTCAGCGTCTTACACTACGGCATCAGCTGCAATACTGCTGAGAACTTCAAGCTGCTTTCTCCCTCCTCTTCCTCCCTTCTGTCTGTAATTTAGCTACTCTTCATGAGCTGCCCTAAGAAGTTTATGTAATTAAAATCACATTTGCAGAGAAACAAAGGAGGAAGTCAGGTGTTCAGTTTGACTGGGAACTTTGACTCAACTTTGCTTAGCATGCCATTTTAAATATCTGTGCCCAAAACGATGTAACTTTTGCCAATGAGTGAAATCAAGTCAATTAGAGAAATAGCTGTGTGATTCTAAGGGTCTAGAAATTACAGAGGCAGAGAACAGCAGTAGTAATAGGGAAAATAGCCAGATTTTCTCTCTAATGCTCTTTGCTTCCACACTAAATGCATCAAATTGGATGTTTCTCTAATTTAGCAGTGAGTCAAATTGGTAAAAATAGTCTCCTAAGCTGCTGACCAAACAGTTTCACCTCCTTTCTTGAATCAGATCAGGTGCCCATGTTATATAGGTTACATTGGTTCATCTTTCAAAGTCAATGAATAAAAAAATTGTCCTTTTTGTATTTTTATACTGGTTTGGTTGCCTACTGGATCAGCAAGTAGATCTCACCCTGTTTCTGCAACAAACACACAGGAAAGTGTTGGGAATAGGAGATGGAAATGACATTTTTTTTTTGCAGGAGCAACCAGCAACTAGAGATGTTTAGGTTTAAGAGGGGGTTAGGATGGCCAAAAATGACTTGAAGCTTCTGAGACATATTCCAACCTGTACTGTGAGAGAACTCGCAAAACAAAAGAATCTCTCTGTGCTGGGGAGCTTCAGGGCTACACTTTGATTTGCTAACACATTGTGTTAGATTTCTGAAACAGTTGTTTATTAACTATATAGTGAATTAATCACAAACTGAAGCTTTAGCCTCAGAGTCTTAAAAACTCACAGCTCATAAAACAGATCCTTCTTTGAGGGAAGAAGGTATCAAGAGAAGATAAAAATAGAGGATTTTAGTAGATATTTAAATGAATCTCAGACTGGTTGAGCTTGGAAAAGAGCTCTGGAGATCATCTAGTGAACCCCCCCTGCACAAGCAGGGCCACCTAGAGCACGTTGCATTGGCTTCTATCCAGACAGTATTTGAACATCTCCAGAGAAGGAGACTCTACATTCTCTCTAGGCAACCTGTTCTAGTGCTCTGTCACCCTCACAGTCAAGAAGTTTTTGACATGTTCAGGCAGGACTGCCTGTGTTTCATTTGTACCAATGTCCTTTTCTCTTACCACTGGCCACCACTGAGAAGAGTCTGGCCCTGTCCTCTTTAAGCCCTCCCTGTAGTTACTTACACACATTAATAAGATCCTCCCTTTGGTCTTCTTTTCTCCAGGCTGAACAGGTCCAGCTCTGTCAGACTTTCCTCACAGGAGAGATGCTGCAGTCCCTGGACATGACTGTCTCGGCAGCCCTTCGCTAGCCATGGGGGACACTGCTAGGCCAATACAGGAAATAGCAGTCAAGAAATCTTCCTAGCCTATAGTAAGATCCACCTGTAGTTACCTATTTCTTCATAGTCTTGAATGCTACTACAAAGGTTGATTTTCAGGAGTGGTTAAGGAGGGAAAGTCTGTCACATCACAAGTGTCGACACAAATTCGTCTTAGTTTCAGGAGGAATTTGAAGAGATTGTGCTTGGCCACAAAAGCCAAATGGCACTCAGATGTCAGTGCTACTGGTTTTTGCCTTATGTTTATATTGCAATAGGAATAGACCCGAAATGGAGCTTTTGGGATCTTACATTGCTCTATATTTTAAGCTGGCACTGCCTCATGCAAGGAAACAGAACTGGAAACTGAACTGGTTCAGAGAGCTGATCCAACTCACAACTAAAAATAATTGCTGGATGGATTTTCAGTTGAACTGTTTTGCCTAAATTGCCTACATTTGCGGCTGCATGGGCATTAGTGCTGGCACAAGAAAGGGGGCAGGGACTCAGGCTGGAGAGAAGAGGCCAAAGCTGCAGCAACCCAGATTTAGGCTTAAACTACAAGGAAACATCATATTCAGAGTGAGTCCAGAAGTTTCGGTGGAATGCCCTAATCATGTAACCATGGCCAGCCTCCTTTGGTGGGAGGAGATGAAAAGAGCAATGGGAGAAGGTGGGCATGATACAACCCCAGAGTTGTGCCATCTG
Source organism: Crypturellus undulatus (assembly GCA_013389825.1). Lineage (NCBI taxonomy): Eukaryota > Metazoa > Chordata > Aves > Tinamiformes > Tinamidae > Crypturellus > Crypturellus undulatus. The sequence goes on along the minus strand of VWPW01002576.1, from coordinate 957,793 downwards.
ATCTATACCATGCAGTCCACTCTGAAAATTACTAATGGGAAATGGGATTCGATCCATTCATATTTGCTTTCTCCCCTATGGTATGCATTTAGAAATGTGATTAATTGCTACAGGTGGGTTATAAATATGGCAGCAGTAGGAATTAGGTGTAAGGAGTCAAAGCTGTGCATCCAAACCTAGGCTGCTGCGTCTGTGCTGAGGCGTGGAGCACACACTGCACCGAGTGGTTCCAGGGGGAGTGCTCAGGTACCAGCCCTGTTGCTTTGGTACTAAGGTTTTCTAAATAAGAATATTATAAGACAAACTAAGAAATATGATAGGAAATATGCATATATGTATTTAATATAAACAGGAGCATGAAAATATGATCATGGGGAAGCGGAGAAGGAAGGGTGTGGTAGTATTTTTGTCAGGGCACAGGGTAAGACTTAGCAAGACTACCTCAGGCAGTGTCAGAACTGTGAGCCCTTTTTCAGGCAGAATTTACCCCAGAGCAAAGGGCCATGTGAAAGCCTTTATTCCACATGTAGCCTACTTTAGGTCTCTGTGAAACTGCACAGATTTATCATAAATGGCGAAGTTCTGTTTCTGCTGCAAATGTTACTTCTGTAGGAAAATCACCGTTATAACATTCAGCCACTGGATGTCCTCGTTTTCAAAGGTCTACGGAGGTTGATCAGCTGGAAACAGATTTCTTTGCCAGTTTGCAGAGCATTACATAAAAGTATTATGAGTATTGCATATTGCCAAACTCCCAGCTTACCACACATAAAGCAATAGAATCAGTTCCACCCCTCAAGGACATTAAACACCTGCTGTATGCATAGCTTATATTCAGTCTGCTTCTTTCTCCCTCTCACTGCTCTTTTGACCACTGAGCTGCTCTTTATGTGCAAGCTTGCCCCTCAGGGCTCTGCCATCCCTAAACACGCAAGCTCATGTCATTTCTTTCCTCCCACAGTGCTATATTCACTGGAGTTTATTACAGCTTTTAATGTGGATTCTGACTATGGCTTGATTTTCCAAGTTACTACCCTGCCGATTTCCAAAGATACATCCCTCTGCTTGCAGGAGCCACAGGCCCAGCAGCTGCAGACAGCCTTGCGCTCATCCCAGCACGGCATCTGTCAGCGAGATGTGATCCCGGTGCCGCGCTCCTCGCGGGGCGCATTGCCACACCTGCAGAGCTGCCCTCTCTCTGGGAGAAGAAGGCTCAGTTTCTCCTGCAAGTTATGAGACGCCACCACCCACCTTTTCTGTGCTGCAGGCTCCTGTGTCTACAGTATCATGCAGGGTGCTTCTCAGCCTGCGCTTCCCCTGCAGCTAAAGCACTCATCCAAACTCCCGTTTCTCTTTCCTACCTACTGGCTTTACAGCTCAACAGAACCATCCTCTTTGCCAAACATTCCTGTCTTCCGGTTATTAAGGAGGCATCACTTGCTAGGCGCTCCAGCAACGATCCAACCTGGGAGAAAACTTGGCAAAGGCCTATCAGCTGCTGCTCTTGAGTTTCACGTTTGCTCATGAAACGGGACAAACACGTTTGTGAAAAACATTTGTTGGTTAAGTCTTAGGTTTCAGGATTAAAAAGAAAAGAACTCTCAGTTTTCTGCCTTTTAATATCTCTAATTTAACTCACAGTTAAGCCTCCTGTCTTTCCAACAATGGGAAAGCTTGTGGTATGTAAACACTGAAGATACTTGTTTGAAATGGGTGAAAGTAAGTTTTGCCAGAGGACAAACTGAGCAGAAAATTAAGGCTAGATTTTTCTCCCTTATAAAGGAAACTCTCCTTCTAGTATAAATAAACACATCTTCGCTAGAGACGTATGCTTCATGTACCAGCATGGTAGGAATGAGAATGTACCTCTCAGGTAATCGTCTGTGAGAATCAGTCGCTGTAACTGCTGAAGTTTCCTAATGTGACTGGGTCCAGGTGTCCATTGACTTTACTACTTGGTAATGGCTCTTTCTAGGGTGTGATGACTGCTTCAGAAAAAGAGATACAAAATAAAAGCCTGTTGTATTTCCGTTGCCATCCCCGCAGAACTGGAAAATCCTCATGGAAATTCATGCACCCCGTATGCATGCTGTGTACTGTGGGAGCATCCCACGTGGGCAGAAACCCAGGTGTGCTGCCCAGGACTCCAAATCCTAGGATCTATTCCCAGATCAATAACTATGCCATTTTCCAGACTCTAAATAAATGTAACATTCAGCAAATATAACTTGGCTAGTGATTCCAGACATAAATTACCTAAATGCTCTGGGCCTTGGACAATAAATAGAAGTCATGCAAAGTACTGTTTTCTCCTTCCGTGTTTTTTTTTAATATGTGCCAGACCTTAGTCTGCAAAGTGTCTCTTCACGACTCTACTCCAGCTTGCAGTAAAGGGCGTGTAACTGGGGAGGAAGGGTTGCAGGACTAGAAAATACGGAGAATAAAGAGGAAACAGGCATGACAGATCTGGGTGACGTGATGCCTGTCATACTCGTTGCTTTGACCCCAAGGACACATTGATGTTTCCATTACAGTGAAGCTAGCTGAGTGGCAGAAGCGCGTGTCTCTGCGGACACAGAATAACGAGCAGCAACTTCAGAAGAGCCTCCCTAAGGAATGGGGCCTCCGTGGGGCTTAGTGGCTGAGGTCCCAGTGCAGAGTCTGAGCGCTCTCATTAGTTGCAACCCGGCTGTCCGGCCACCTCCAGCCTGCCACTCCTGTGCACTAACCAGCCTGTGGGGAGCCAAGAAGTATCGTGTCCCTGGTCTAGAAACAGGGAGATTCGCTTGCCTTTGCCTAACAAAACTGCAGATTTGTCTAAAACACTGGCTTTCAGAAACTTTTGTTTCTAAATTGTGGCAGAAATAGTGACAGCATTCGAAATGTTCATACTTTGCCCCCTTAAAGGAGCAAATTTAACACTCTTTTTCTGTTCAAAAGGGTATTTTAGGTGGTGCTGACAGGGATGATGAATACAAGGGAAGGAGAAACTGACTAGCACCTGAGGTGTGAGATCAGAAATTGGACAAACTAGAACTTTTTCCTCACAAAATCATGGTCATCCTGATAGAATTAAAGCTGATTATGATTTGGGGGGGGATCTACCTACTCTTTCTACTTGTGACTTTTGAATATTTCTCTGGATAATGTGGGCTCTGCTTTCAGCAGTTGCAAAATTGGAGATTTGATTTGGCATGCTGGAAAGAGGTTTTACAAGCATCTAACCCTAGATTTACAGTGAATACAGAGCACTTTTTTTCCTCAGTATAAGAACCCAGATGTAGCTCAAATTAAAATCAATAATCGATCTACATCCATTTACAGATACATTTACATTTACATTTGCGTAGCCTGGGAAACCCTATTCCCATGTGCATATTTTCCTTTTAAGCAGCTTGCACTCAGGCTGCCTACAAATACATCTGCTCACAAAACAGACCATGTTAGGTCCCTTCTAGGAATGAGCCGGGGCCAACTTTTCTGATGGCTACTAGTAAGACAGACAAAGTAGGAAAAGAGAGATGGAAGCTGCTGAACTGCTGCACAGCTGATTAAGTAAGTATATAGGCCTTTAAAGCCTGTGGTGCAACCAGGATTTTCCTCTTGAGGAGTGGTGGCAGTCCCCAAAGCAAGTACATCCATGAGCAAAGAATATCCCTCAAAACATGCAGCTCCTATGAAAATAACTTTTTTTTTTTTTTTTCCCTGACTAAGATCCTGGGCTGGAGGAGTATGCTACAATACTCCTCTCCTCTGTGCTCTGTGCCACAGGGCATGGGCAGCCATATCAGGCTGCAAGTCACATGCCTTTATTCCCTACATAGATAAAATAATCCTGCTGTGTTACAACAGATTTAGGAGGAATTTCATTCTACTGCAGCTGGCCGATGAGCAAGTGCCTCCCTTTAGTCAGAGTCCTTGCCACCCAGGGCCTGCAGGTTGGCGAGCCGCCTCTGCAGCCCCGCTCATCTCTTTGGGGGCATGTGGGCTGCCCCAGCAGCATGCAGGACAGGTGCCTGAGTTCGTGGGAGATTTTCAGATGCTAAACACTTGGTTTCTTAGGTACACAAGCTGCTCAACACGTGCAAACTGGTGTTTTCTTTTTCTGTACACAGGCAAACCTTGGACACATTTCATCACCACTGCAGCAAAAGACACATTTGTTACAGGAGGCTGATCTTTCTGTTAAGTGACCCATTCAGTTAAAAAGACCCGTTTCTCAAAGAAATACTTCATGGCAGCAAAATTACTTGGCACCTTTTTAATGTGTGGCACAATGTGTTCTTCTGTAACCTTGTTCTCAGAAATGACTGAAAATGAAATTTTAGCTGAAGCTTTCTTTAAAATACCTGAATCTGAATCAGATGCACAAGGTAAAAAAAACAGTATACCAACAGTTAGGAGTCTGGCAAAGCTGTAAGCAAGTAGAAACAAGATCTTACAAAAGGAAGTGCTGGGTAAGCCAACTGTGGCGATTATCAACTCTTCCCATCATTTGTGATGATGGAAGAGAGAAGGTGCCCTTCTGCTTCCTAGGGAGGTTTCGAAATGTGAGGGGGTTTTGTTTTCAGTCTGCGGGAATTTCAGCAGTGGCAGTTTAGAGGGGAAGCAGGCAGAGAAACAAATGTGCAGCTTTTTTGTATTGGACATTCCACATTTATGTTTCTCCGGGAGCTAGAAAGTGCAAAACATTTTTATTTCCAGCATAATTTACAGTTATTGTCTCCCCTTTCTCCCTTTTCTGCTTTCAGTCTGAAATTACTTCAGACTTTGGTGTAGAGTTTCCCAGAAATGTTTTTATCTCACAGGAGTCCTGTAAGAGAAGAACATGGAGCAACACATAGAGAAAAAAATGACACAAAACTACGTTATCAGCCAAATCTGTGGCAGGCCCAACAGGCATATCCTGGATTCCGATTTCACCTCAGATGTCACTCAAGGATTGTTTGTATTTCCTGCTGGGAGCATTTGACCGCAGGATGAACATGGCTGGTTTTGGAAAGGTAAAGCATTGTGAGGAAGTCGCCGGGTGGGCTCAGGATGTGAGGGGAGCCACATTGCAGCCACGTTTCTGTTCACTCAGCATTTCTACACAGAGGGAACACAAAAGGGAGCCCCACATTTGCTCCATGCCTAAACCTAAACATTTATTTATGTGAAGACCTAAAACAGGGAAGACCACTAAAATGAAAGTGATTTTAAGCTGAAGAGTATTCAAATCTGTTTGTTCAAAGGCACCAGCATCTCCTAACTTGCTGGAACTGCTGGTGCATTTGGACAAAAGGATTTTGATGTGGTCCTTCGCTAGGTGAGTGATTACTGTCTGACATAAGGCAAGTTGCCAACTCTCATTTCCTTTTGCAGTTTGCCCGTTTGATTTGCTCTGCTTAGCTCTGGAGATCTTCAGGTCGAGGACTCCGTGCTCCTCATCAGGGGATGCATCCTCATCTCCATAAATGGAGATGCCCTTCTATGGAGCGGCCAGTGCTGGCCTGAACCACAGGAAGTTCCGTCTCCATGTGAGGAAGAACTTCTTTCCTGTGAGGGTGACAGAGCCCTGGCACAGGCTGCCCAGAGAGACTCCTTGTGGAGTCTCCTTCTCTGGAGATCTTCCAAACCCGCCTGGATGCCGCCCTGCGCCACGTGCTCTAGGGGTCCCTGCTGGAGCAGAGGGGTTTGGACTAGATGATCTCTACCTACCAGGGATGACCCTGCCAACCTTAACCGTTCTGTTATTCTGTGATTCCCAGTGTGCCCGGTCCTGCCCCACGCCCCTGCTATCGGGATGTAGTCCTGCCATGGGCTGAGGTGACCCCGAGGTCCCTGGGGACAGCGGGACTCCAGCACACACACCTGGCTGCGGGGGCAGCTCTGGGCACCCGGCCTGGCCAGAGGTTTCCTCCATCCCACGGTCCTGCTTATCTTGGAGCTACGCGAACGGCCAACACTAGGAGAAAAAGCTGGTGGAGCTCCTACCAAGGGAGCCCGCAGGTCTGCGTGGCAAGGCACTGCGGGGATGTGTAGGCAGCAAAATTACAAGCTTGCTCTTGCCAACTATGTGGATGCAACGAGCCCATGCTACAAAGTCGTCTGGGTTTCACTTTCGCCCTAATCCGGCCTCCTATTAGCCTACGTGTCTGTGGAGTGTCTGGATGAAATGATAGGAATTGAAAATAAAAGTAGAAAAATGAAAACACTGAATAAAGTTGGCAAGCTCCAGATCCGCATTTGCACACTGAGTGGATAAATAGAGTATTCCATACTGAAAACTGAGGAATAGCCACTAAACTTAGTGGAAGAACAAGGGGCAAGACTGTGTTGCACTGCTGCTAATGATCTGAAAGATGACTATCTGCCAGGTTTGTGCAACAGAATCATGAGATGCTTTTCCACAATAGGTATTTTCAAATGTTTGCAATAGACGCAGATCTGCAGATAATCAAATTAGTCTCAATACTTTCTTCAAACAGAAAGCAGTCTTAACTGAGCACAGTGGTACCTGAAGAAACTCTTCTCTCACAAACAAGCTGAAGACTGAGGGATTTTTTGCCAACTGCCTCAGGAGCTTATTAGAGACATGCCAGGGTCACACTTCAGTCCACCTGCCAATTTTGCTTGTCATTTACTTTTTCCGTTGCCCCAGAGAACTTCCTAGGTGCCTACACAAATTCCGCGATCTCCCCTAGCAAGCCTGTTTGCCAACTATTTCCGTGACCTAAATTCTTTTGAAAACAATCACTTGTGACAGTCGTAGCCCAGGTTTTACAGAACCAGACAACTGGTTAATCAATGCTGTGACCTGGACATGCAAGCTCTGCCATTTTATTGTCAACACTACAGTTACTTATTTTTCTATTTTACCTTGTATTTAAAAGTTAGCTGCTTTTTCTGGTTTTTTTTTCGCCAATAATAACAGAATCAAGATTTTTTTACTGCCTACATTTATCTCAAGTTTTTAATTTACCTTTTGTTATTCACCATCATTTCACCTCAGAAAAATATTTAATTCTAAAGACAATTCTGCTCTCCTAACTGTCATGTAATACCTAATATCACACCCAGTTCAGACTTCTGCTTTTAACTCCTATTGTTACTGTGACCAAAATAATTTCACGGAGGCAAAAATATGTTACCTACTGCAGCTGCTTATGTCATGTTTTTCATTGGGCATTCCAAATAAATTCCAGTTAAAACTCCTTTATGCTGGATCTGATTTCTTAAGTCATCAAATTTCCTAATTTATCTGTTCTTCTTTCTCTAAGAAGAAACTTTTGACATTCTTTTTACAGGAAATAGATGATACTTTTCTAAAAATATATTTTATTATTCAGAAAATATAAGTTATTTTCCTCTGTGGTAAAAGCCATTTAAATATAGCACTTTAATTAATCTGTATTATATGAGTTTAATGCTATTACAGGAAATGAGGGAAAAGTAGAATCAACATTAGGACTTGCCTTTATGAATACAAAGTATGGGATTGTATGTGTCCAGTTGTAGATAAGACCCCATTTGATCACTCTAAAGGCATTGAACTTCCCTTGCAGCTAAGATGAGAGGAAGAAGGAAGCTGGGAACCACACATGCACATACAAAAGTTTGAGAGAATTATGAGCCAGTTCAAACCTTTTTCATTGCCATCCAATTTGCTATGACTCAGGACCTGAAATGCTGGGTCGCAAGCGTGCTCCTGGTAGGAGCTGTGGGCACGCAGAGGGATGCTCGTCCCCAGGGATGCTCATTGCTGCACCGACACAACCCGACCCCGGCTCGGCTGCCCCGGGAGCTGCCGTTGCCGTCAGCGGAGACGGGGTCTCCTCTGGCCCCGCAGCGCCGGCTTCATCCAGCCTGATCCGGCTGCGACTGCCGCTCTTTCTCCAGCAGGGAATGTTGTCAGTAGTGAAATGGTGCGAAATGAAGGCGCAGATTCATGACTACCAAAAATCCCCGCTTCTCTGGCAGGTCTGATGGGCAGGGTGACTTACCTCCTGCTGGGATCCACATAGCACCAAGCGCAGTGGCTCCGCTGCCACTGTTTCATGTGGGAAATTGAGAACCCAGCTACACATAGGGAGGAGGCACTGAACTGATTTATGATGTTGATTAGAAAAAACAAACCAAACCACTCCCCCCTTCCCTGACCTGAATGTCCCTGCTGTTCTCTGCATGGTGGCTGGGGAAGCAGTTTACTGTGAGAGGTCAAACCTCACCTTGGACCAGAGGAAAATAGTTGGAAAAAATGAAAATGTGTTTAGGGCTCAGAATTTATCCTGCAGGTGTGACAGCCAGCCCAGCAACTGCAAAGAAAAGAGAGTAAGAAAAAAACAAGGAAAAAAATAAGAAAAAAGAAAAGGAAAAAGCCCTTGCAAGCCACCAGAAGTATCTCCTCTCCTTATCTGCCAGAACCTATTGCTTTTTTCTCTGGTCCCACCATGGGTGTCAGTCCTTGAAGGCTTATGTGAAGGAGGAAGCCATGGGATACAATGACATATTCCTAGTCACTGTTTACAACCAAACTGAAGGAAATAGGATTAAATGGGAGTAATAATTCATGTGATTACAACTCATTGTGTTCAAACAAAAGCTGACGTTATTGGGGGTGGGCGTGCAGAGGAGAAGAGATGCTATGGTTCTTGCTCAAAATGATTACTATTTTTAACACTGCTAAACACTCTGAACGTATTAATTGTACTGTTACTGGCACATGTCACTTAGGCTTTGCATTTCAGGTGTAATCATTGCAGTTACTTATGTATTTTTATACTGCTAATATATTGAATATTAATATTCATATGGACATATGAATATATTTTCTCATAGATTATTTCTTACATAAAAAAACTCTGTAGGACTTAGGGCTATCTAAGAACAATTGTAACTATATGTGTAGCCCCATAATTAAAATGAGAATGCTCCATATTTATACCTACCTACTGCTTTTACAGCACTGCTAAATAATTTAAATAAAAACTGAGGGGTAAACGTAGTTGGAGCCCTCAGCCAGCAATAGGGAGAAATGAGAGGTATGCCAGTGCTAATTAACTGCAGCACAGCGCTAAGGCTGGCTTTCAGCAGCCGCAAGGCTTTACGTTTGATATTCGCTCAGGAATAGTCTTGTTTAATTCGTTTGCAGAGGGTGGTAACTTCTTTCCCAGTGACAATCAAACCCTTCGTATTGACACAGTTAGATTATTATCAGGAGACCTTTCCCACTGCCGTTAGTATTTGATTCTTCTTTTTTCCTCCTCCTCTTCCTGTCCTCCCCTCTTCCCCCGCCCCTCACTTCTCTGTGCTCTTTAATTGCACCTTTTGCGCTAATGACACTGGGGAAATCTGCATGGGGGAGGGAAGAAGTTGCTACTGCAGAAAAGGCTTTAGGAAATTGGCTTGATTTTGCTTTTTTCTTCCTAGTGCTCACTGAAGAAGCCTTTGACTATAAACTTTATGTACCACTTAAACCACTCTAATGCTAAAGTGGTGTCCTCCGTCCCTTTTTCTCTCTGCACCAAAACGTACTTTACTCCCAGGTTCTTATCTTGAACCAGTGCCCTCTCTGTAGGTCCACTGATCTCCTCCTCTCCCATCCCCATATTTATTCCTGCTTTTTGGCTTTTCATAGTATTTTCAACTTAAGGTTTAATGGTTTTTGCTTCAGTTGCCACCAAATCAGAGGTTTCCTTTGAAAAAAACTAGGAAGTAGTTCTGTCAGACGTCTTCTGCGCTGAAGAGGAGATAGCAACAGCCTGACTCTCACTTATTTCAAATAACTTTGCGGATAACCCATAAGAAAAATCTAGCTTTCCCTCCCTAGTACACTTTGCTTTCTGAGATCCTTAGATCTGAGATCCTTACTGGCATAGCAAATCCTGGCAATTTGCTACCCTCATCAGCTCGCTCACCAAGGCACATATCTTCTCCAGAGCGCGTGGTTAGAGCTGCTAATTACTCTCTTTATTATATCCCATTCCACATTTCCCATCCCTTTTCAAAGACCTCTCCCACAAAAGCTTGCCTCAACATGAAGCTACTTCTCTTCTGGCTACACAGGATATGGAATCGGGCTCTTCTTGTTTTAGGGAAAGGTTTTTGCTTGCTGCTGTTCCTTAGTGCCAAGGAAAGACGGAGGATGGTAACTCCCTACCCTCACCAAAGCTGAGGAGGTTTATTTGAAGTTCCGGATGATGGACTTTGCTGTGCTAATACTATTTCCTCAGCGAAGACACTGCTTGCCTCTTCACCTGCTTGATTCTTTATTTCCATATCATGTTTTAGGTCTTTGGATTTGCAGTGGACCAAGGCGCCAGCAGCAGTTTGATGCACTGGGTTCCCAAGGATTTTATCAAAGACCTTGTGACAGTAGGTGTCCGTCTCGGAGATGGGAAGGGTTTCCTTCTCCCTACCTTGAGGGCCCACTGGTGAAGACAGATCTTACAAAGGTATTCTTACAGAAATAAATAGCACTTCTGTTGAGCTGTTTGCTACATCAGCAGTATTTACAGTTCGTTCCACTCGGGTTAGTAGTTATCTCTACATACTTTATTTAGACACACTGAGAGTTTGCTCGTATTTCTTTTAACTACTGAATGAATTGATTGAAGAAAGAAATCACTGATTCCATCAGATTTTTGGGGGGTGTTTATGAGAAATTGATAAAAATTTCTGTGTCTCTGATTCTGTGGGCCAGCAAACAGCGATAATACCCCAAGTTCTAAAATGTCCCTTATTAACTACAATTAGGTGGATGACTGAAATTTCTGTAGCAACTAAGCAAATGTAGTTTGCTGGGTTTATCACCTGATGTAAGATGGGAAACATCACATACACTGCGATTTTATCAGACTTTAAGTGTGCTCCATATAGATCAGGAGTTTGCCGGGGTCCTGACCACAGGCATCAATGTCCCTACCTCCCACTCCAGCACTTGCACTAATTATATTTATGCAAGAATATAATATTTCAAGAGCAGTTCTGATATTGGGTGACTGTTTTCACAAGTGTTTCATGTCGCCGCGTGGATTATTACAAAACTGGTGTTACACAACCCGGCAGGGCTGCGCTATCGCCCACGGGGCCTCACCCCACGCAACGAGTATCCACCTGGACTAACCCTTTGGACTCCAGGTCTCTCTTTTTTTTTTTTTTTTTTTTTTAAGGGGAATTTAAAAATCTCATTCGGGGAAGCCTTGAGGACAGCGTGTTGGATTTTCCCACGGAAGTTCCCATTGCGTGGGCAGCGGGACGGGGAGCCGCGCAGCGTCCCCCCACGTCGCACTCCATCCACGCAGACTGTCCCCACAGGGAACCGCTCTCGGCCGCGGGCTCCCGGGGAGGGAGCCTGGCCGCTGTTGGCCAACACGCAGCGGGCCGAGCTGCGGCCACGGGACACGCTTCCCGGCGGCGGCAGCGGGGCCGGGGCGGGCCGGGCCGGGCGGGAGGCAGGGC